>DVQM01001473.1:0-11972 GCA_018231645.1 Heliconius ricini | reverse complement strand
TACAATTTAAATATTGGAATTTAAAAATATAACGCATCAGGTGAACGTTTATATACTTGCCAAGAAATATGACGATCAAGCTGCGGTCACTTGCGGTCATCAAAAAATATGTAATTTTGAATGCTTTTTACTCTTTTTTGAGTTATTCTGGATTTTAAATATAACTTCTTTGTCTTTTTGCAAAATGACAAAATAATTAGTGCCTATCGGACACGGTTGAAAGCCATAACTAAAGATAATAAAATAAGCTAAGCTTTTTTTTTTAAAGAATGACAATGGTTGACGCGACTACATCTTTGGGAATGGTGGCGGGTGGTTTACTCAGTACTTATTTAATATTAAAAATTGGAAATACATATTTACTTTTATTGACTGCCGCATTAAATGTAATGGCTTACGCTTTTACGAATATATGGATCATGGAATCTTTAACAGGAGCATTACAGGTAATATTATGAGTATGAATTAACATTAAAAATCTTAATAAGCTGTAAACGCGACAGAATGTGGGTTGAGTCCCATTCGAGGATATTAAATTTTAATATTTTCTTTTCTTCGAAAATGAGCAATGGATGGACGAAAGGCCTTATTGAAAACGGAGTAACCTATATTCCCTTGTATATGTGGAAAACGGCGTGACGCTAAAAAAAAATCTAAAACGGTTTTTATATTAATGATTAAAATTAGCTTACAGCATTTTCGACGCATTAAATTACAAAACTTTTTAAAAGCTTATCAATTTATTGCTTTCTTCTTTCTTTTTAACCCGATTATTAAAACAAAAAAAAAACAAATATCTTGTACGTCGATTATATTGTTAAATAGAATCGATCGATATCGAATAACATTAAAAAAAATATCTGTTACCATTGATTTTTATAAATTTTGTTTATATTTTTTTAGGGTGGAGTATCACGAGTCTTCGACTTTTTATTAGTGAAAGAGATGTTTTCCGAATGTTTCAAAGAGCGTCCAAATAATGGGAGAGCACAAATAATACTTTTAGCGTTTGTTAGGTTACTCTTAGTAATGATATTATTAGGTACAGTCAATTTGGAATATCTGTTCACCAGACAAAAGTTACACTGGTCTTTGAGAGAGTATACAACGTATTCGTCAGTTGCCACTGCGGTTATGTTTTTTGGTGGATTCTTCGGTGTAATTGTTCTCCAGAAAATTTTCAAGATGGGAGATATCATATTTAGTATAATATGTTTAGCTTCCGCGGCTGCGGAATGCTTCATAAAGGTGTTTGCGGTCGAGACATGGCAAATGTATCTTGGTGAGTTTATCCCCAAGTTGCAGTACGGTCGACAAGTTGTGGTCGCTTTGAAGTTGGGTTTTCTGAACTTATGCACATGTTCACTTTGGAAGGAAATATTCAATAGTATAAGCGCAGCTCTCTTCAGCTAACTTTAGGGCGGCCACGACTTGTTGGCCGTACTGTACACTTTATTCTATTATGCAGTATTATATTCTTTTTTCCACAAACGTAATCGTTGCCATATTTAAAATGAGAACGAATTATGTGTGTATGTTAATTTTATTAAATGTTATACATTCGCCTCGCCAGTGCGGTGACCCAACCATTAAAATCCGGTTCGAAATGTTTTATGAATCTCTTAAAAATTGCAACTTACTCATAAATATTCAATAAATTTCATTTAGTTTTTAGAGTGCCATACCTTTTGAGGAAAAAAGAAATCCTCATATGATCACTTTATTGCCCGTCTGTCGGTCGAGAGCTTTTATCTCAAGAACTGTCAGGGATATCTTGTTCAAATCATATATTCAGATTTACGGCCCCGTGACTTCCTGAAAAAATAGTATTTCTACACTAGAAGTGGAATCATTTTTTCTTAAAATCCCACGACCAAAAATCACTCATTTTGGCAACATAATGTGGCAAATTGTAGATTTTAAACTACTTGGCGGATTTTTACAACACATAGCAAGAACCATCGCGATAAACTAGGCTTTAGATTAAAAAAAACCGCACTCAAATCAGTTCATTAATTCAAGAGCTACAGTGCTACAGACAAACCCCTTCTTTTGCGTAGGCAGCAAAAATTTTCAGACGAATCGACATTCTTTTGCTTTGAGAAAATTAATTACTTTTTCCCAAACTTTAGAACTGTATTTTCTTCTCGTCGAATTATTATTTATACTTGAAGATTATCTTTGTATTTTTTGTTTTTATTAGCTGCAAACTTTAAGGATAGGCAGACGGAAAGAATTAAATGGCGCGCTATTAATGTATCGTTATTAACGATTCGCGTACCAGGCGAATAAGAGAAATTAATTCATTAATATATCATTATTAATTCATTAATTATTAATTCATTAATATATCATTATTAATTTAACATACCTAATTAAAAAACAGCAGCGTAGGCAGAGGGGACCCAGTGGTAAGTTACTCCGTCCCCCATTTTTTCCGCCGAATTCCCAGAATTCGGCATGGCGTGTTGAGTGACCGAACTCAACGCCACGCTTTGCCTCGACGCCAGAGCGAAGAAACAGGAAATATTCAATATTTTATTTCCTCGAATGGGAATCAGCCCCACAACCTGTCACGTTGACAGTCCCTCTTTGTGCCTCTGCGTCACGACTGGCCTCAAATAACTCTGAATCGTAATATTATTAATAATTCGTTCTTCTTTTTAGGTTCAATAATATCGATGTTCAAAGGACTGCCTGGAGCCTTAATCAGGTCTTTTGTAAGTAAAACGCTTCCAGCGGAAGATATAGCCAAGGTGTTCTTTCTCCTCTGTGCGGTGGAGAGCGCTGGACCACTCGTGGCGCCTATATTGTTTAACTCGTTATACAGCGTCACCTTGGAGGTCTTCCCTGGTGCTATATATGTTTTAAGCGCGATCATGTTGATAGCTTCTTTAGTTATGTTGGGGTAAGTGTCAACTTAATGGTTATTTGTAATTTGTTTTTCAGCTTCACGCTGTATCCCGCACATATCAGGGTACGCAGTGGGACTAGTGTCAGGACACTCGTTCCTCAATGTCCGCCGAATTTTCGAGGCATTGTGTGTTGAGTGGCAGAACTCAACTCCGCGCTTTGCCTAGTTACCAAAGTGAAGAAATGAAAATATTAAGAAATAATAATTCATTCCCCCGAGAGGGAATCGAACTGTCACGCTACAGTCGGAACCTTGTGCTTCTGCTCCACGACGGCGTCATATTAAGAGATTATTCATATAACAGATTGCCAATGTCGTTGCGAATTTAATCAACCTCATCCTCATGGAATAAAAATATCTATATTTTTTAATAATATTGTTGATTTCTTTAGAAACCTATGTGCGCTAGCATTTACGTTTCAGATAATAACTACAATTAGGTATTAACAATATTTTTCCTTTTTGTTTCCTTAAGTTTACAAGGACGATACTAGATTTATTTTTAAAAGAAATATGAGTTCTTTTTAACTATCGTTACGTAGTCACAATTCTCCACTCGAAAATATTTGACGTTCTTGACTTAAACAGAGAAAAAAACAAACTTCCCTCTGCCTCCTATATAATAAACCGGAAGTTAATACTATATTGATATATATATATATATATATTTTATTATTTCAGTTTCGTGCAGTATTATTCTCGACATAGATCATCACAAAACTATTTAGTCTTTGACAATACGATCGGTATGTGTTATTTCGGTTTAAGTCATTTTATAATACGTTACGTTTACGTAACAAAAATATTTAAAATATTTCTTATTTTTTCATTTCAGATACGTAATTATATTCTGCGTTTCCATCCTGATATGTTTTTCTCTTTTACTTCGAGATTTATTTATATCTAAGGGCTTTATAGAAAATTTTATACATATACAAAATGTATACAGATTGGGTCCGTATTTGTCCGCTCTCGCGTCTGTGATCGATCTTGAGATGCCTTTTTCATTTCTAGATATGTCATTTATGAATGAAAACGGCATCTCAAGATCGATCTCAAATATGACAACGATTTATAAATACAGGCCTATGATTTAAATTACTATTAATATTACAATGGGTATTATTTTTTAAAATTTATCATTTTAGTTATTAAGTGCCTGTGACGTTTCAAACACAGCTGTGATATTTAGATTTAATTAAACTGATAAGATATAGAACACAATGAAATCACAAATATGTACACTACTAATGAGTAATAAATTGTATTCATTTATTTGTGATATGACTTATACAACAATTTACTGTATATTTTTTTTTTATTTCTATTTTTTTTATATATATATATAAATATTTTTTATTACGTGTGTGTTTTATTTTGTGGTCTGTGAGACCACGACCATTCGTGCATTTCTTGGCATTTTGTAATAAGAACAATCACCCTGAATTGAAACTGGTTTTGGGATTTTGACTTAAAACAGTTTTTAACAGACCTATAAAACCGCAACTTTATTTTACTGTGAACGTAATGTTAAACGAAATTTTAAATTTAATTTAAGCTTCATAAGCTTACATATGTATATGTTAATAGAACATTTTATATAATACTTTTGTTCTATTAAATAAATATTTTACAAGTTTTTGGATTTCATCTTGGCCATATCAATTTAAATATTGTCAACTGCGCTATTCGATCATTTAGTAAACAAAAAGAAAATCTTCCATATGATCATAAAATAAAGTAGTTCAATTCAGATAAGACAAACATCTCGTATTAAGATTAATACAAACTTGTAAATATTATTTAAAAGATAATACAACTTAATTAATACAAAAACCATCAAAACAGACTGGAATAAAATAAGAAAATACGTCATTTCACAGAAACGTTTTATTTATTCATAAAGTAAACGAAACAAGCGTCTTACAAACTAAAATATGTCTTAAGTCATTTATGTAATACATAGTTACACATTTGTACTTCTTCGCATCCGTATGCAGGATGTATTGTTTACAGAAAAAAAAAGGCTTTGATTAAACACACACATATTTCGTAAATTATATCCCATTTTAGTACCCTGTTAATAGTTAGTGAGAATCGGGTCGTATTTATCAGTTCACATTCTCGTGCAACAGAAACAAATCAAAACTAAACTACTTATAATAATGATCACAGATTTTTTATAATATAGTATGCTTTTTGTTTATTTGTACATTTACATATAAAAAATGAAAATACCTCAACATATTACTGTTAGATGCGATACAAAGTTTTCGATTGAATGACGAGTGAGATTCTATCTAGTAACAAAATTAACATAAGACGAGTGGTACGCAAATAAAAAAAAGTCAACAAAATGGCATTTACCATATTTAAATTTATGTGTAACTATGTTAAAATTTAAACTGAGCAACTTCAATAAAACATCACAGATTAGCATAAAAAAAACCGCGAGCTGCGACTGTTTTAAAACATATCTTTTAATCTGATGCAACAATATATAGAGAATATATTCAAATATATATATGTATATATATTAAAAAAAACTTAAATCAACACATAAAAAAATGAAAAAAAAAAAAATCTTCAATGAGAAAAAAAAGTGGTAATATGTAAGTACAACCAACGCTTATTTAAATCAGTGACGTTGTGCAAAGTGTATTTAGAGTTTTCAATGCAAATTGAAGCTTACTGTAAACTTTTTAATACTAACAATACTTCTCACAGAGATACAGTCTTCTAGAAGGTTCGGGGCACATTTGTATACAAACACAATATAAAGGGACACACATTCTTAACTTGCAAAACTGTTTGTTTGAATTTTAATAAGTCGAGATCGAGCCACAAAGTGTGACTGTAAAATTAACTGGTTGTGGGTTTGATCCCCACTCGAGGTAAATTAAATATTTATTTATATTTATATTTCTTCGCTCTGGGGTCAAGGCAAAGCGCTGTGTTGAGTTCCGCAACTCAACATGCAATCTCTCACAAAACTCATTGGATAGTGGGGAACGCAGTGTGTTAACACTATCCTGCTGTTTGCGGGATACAGCATGAAGCTGATTTTTTTTATTTTATATCCTCGCACGCAATTTTGTATATAAAAACATTAGATAAAATACAACACAGTATAATAAACATATAATCATCGATTTGATCAGATGATAGTTTCAAGATACAAACAAGTATTTAATACAAGTAAAAATAAAAATGCTATCAAAAAATATTTTTGCAAATCCTACATAAGTAAATATGATATTTAATATCGTATTACACTTCTAAATATGTTAGACATTCTTAATGACAAGTCAAAAAATAAAGAAACAGTATTGATAAGTTAACAATGTGGTACAAGCAAGATATTTCTTCCTCACATAATAACAAATAAACTGGAAACACTAAGAATAACTTCTTGTATTTTAATTTAATTTTAGAGCACCTAATACAAAAGAAAGCACTGGGTTGAAGCTACAAAAAAATATAGTGAATCTTATAAGTCAATAAAGTAACTATATTACATAGTTAAGCTGCAATAGACCATTGCACTATTAAAAATCAAAAAGATATTAATTAACAGATAAAAGGAATTTTGTTTATATGCAAATTAACATAAGTCACATTTTTAATTTTAAATCACAATTATATTGTCACTTTCCACAGTCCATCCCTGTGGGGCACATAGTATATCAAGAAGTCCATTAAAATTACCAGTCCTCATCTGGCTCCTGGCCTTGCTCCACTGGTGCAGCCGCATTATTAAAATTCTGAAAAAAAAAATATACACAAGATTATTAATAAAAAATATATTATTTATTGAATTGGACTTAGAGAGAATCTCCGTATCTAATTTGTATTGCGTGTTGAGTAGTGGAATATAACGCCGCACTTTCTCTTACCGAGGATGTTTCATTGCCCCAAGTGGAGCTGTACACATGGATATTTGTAATGAATGAAAAATTAAATCGACAAAAGTATTATGAATAAAAAATAAATGCAACATAAATGCATATTAATAATGGTGGATTAAAAATTAAAAACATGCTTTAAGATCCATCAGCTTCAGGATAAAGAAACAGAATATGACAAGATGAAACTAATAAGCCTAAACTTCATGGTTTTAGGTCTCCCAGCGTTTTGTCTTCCTACATTCAGATTGTATTATTAGTCCAGCTTCATAGTACCATATAAATGTATTGTTTAAGATTTGAACCTGGATTAAGTTCCTTAATAGTTCATAAAATTGTGTAAATAATAATATGACC
This sequence comes from Heliconius ricini, assembly GCA_018231645.1. Classification (NCBI taxonomy): domain Eukaryota; kingdom Metazoa; phylum Arthropoda; class Insecta; order Lepidoptera; family Nymphalidae; genus Heliconius; species Heliconius ricini. The sequence continues at coordinate 4,796 of DVQM01001473.1, read as the reverse complement.
ATACCTCATTTATTATTGTCCTCTATCATAGCAGCAAGAACAAGTAGGAAGAACACATTTATAAGACGTGTGTATCAAAATATTTCTTTCAAATTATATTCTTCAAAGTTAAAACCATGTCTATGATATTGTTATATGAATAGATAATTTCTCTAAATAGCATACAGACACACTGATGCATTTTTGTAATAATTGGAGGTTAAGTTTAAGTTGGCATCTTTTGGGTGCGGCAAATTTGTGGATAGAGGTTTTGTATTCTATAGAAAATTAAAAGGTTCGTTCCTGTACGACAGTTTTTACAAAATTATTTATCTTAAATTAGATAACAAATTGTCAACGAAATTGTTGGATTGTAGTTTTAGAGGTAAGTTTATCTATAAGTTGAAAATATCACCATTTATAGTAAAACGTAAAAAAAATACAAACCCTAATATCGCTGCCGCCATACTTGTCACCCTTGTACGTCGCAGTACCGCCTCCCTTCATGAACTCTGGCACCGGCTGGTCAGCTTGCCGGAGGATTTTTGCCAGATCTGCTACTAGCGCTACGTCCTGGTTGTTCGAATGGTTTATTTTTAATATTTATTTTTCTGACTTTTTAAGAAATATCCTTAATAAATATAAAAAAAAAAATGTTTATCAATGATTTAATTAAGAAGTTAATATAAGATTATTTTATAAAAGTTAACTTTACCTGATCCGCATCATAGAAGGATACAGCTTTCCCTCGATTCCCGACGCGGCCCGTACGCCCGATGCGGTGCACGTATTCGTCTATACTCTTCGGCAAATCATAGTTAACAACTATATCCACGTTTTTAATATCTAAACAAAGATTATTTTTTTTTGGTTATCACATATCTGTCTGTAGACTGTGTTATTTTTGTACAAACAAATATTATACAAATAATTATATAGTCGAGGCCAGTCGTAGCGCAGGAGCAAAAAGTGTGGTTGTAGGTTCGATCCCCACTTATTTTAAATTTTTATTTCCATTTCTTCGCTATAGTCTCGAGGCAAAGCGCGGCGTTGAGTTCCGTCACTTAACACGGAATGCCTCCAGAATTCGGCGGAAAGTGGGGAACAGTGTCTTAACACTAGGATCCTGTGGGATATAGTGTGAATCAGATTTTTTTAAAATTATATACTGGCCAATTTAAGACACTCAACTGACAGCAATGGTTCTTACATTGCTGTCAATTGAGTGTATGTAAGAATATTGTATGAATTTCTTCACATGATCATTGGAATTTTAGGGAACCTAAACAAACATATATTTTAATATTTCAGCTTTTATGTTGCATAGTCCAAACTTCTGTTCACTTTACCCTTAGTAATATTTAAAAAAAGGTTATTTTTTGTATAGGTATTAATAAGGGAAGAATACCTAATCCACGGGCAGCCACCGCCGTAGCCACCAAAATAAAGTGCCTGCCACTCTTAAAGTTCTCCAGTGCCTCCTCCCTCTCCTTCTGCATGCGATCGCCGTGTATGGATGAAGTCAGCATTTGTTGTTCAGAGAGGAGCGCCGCTATGAAGTCCGCGTTGCGTTTTGTTTCCACAAATACTAGGATACGCTTGCCATCTGATGAAAGTTGGTTATTTTATTTTTTTCAGGGTAACTAGGGCTTTGATACGGCCATATTTTGTGTTACTAGTGTGGTTTGAAGCCCCAACCAGTAGTAACAGTCAGACGCTTCTCAATTATTAACGATAAATAAATTTTAGTTAAAATACCTAAAAATGCTACGACGTTTGACTTGAGTAGAAGAAGTTACTCCAAATACTATAAAAACGTACTAATATTGACGTAGCTACATTATATTAAAAAAATATTAGACAATAATTTACCATTCTCTTCAACGAGCTTATTAAGCATATGTTTCTTTTCGTATTTAGTCACTTGGTGGAATATCTGCTCGACGTCAGTACTGGCACCGCCGATCACACCCACTGCGACGAACAAATAATTGTTTAGGAAACGACCCGCAAGATGCTGGATGTCTTCAGGGAACGTTGCGGAGAACATTAGGGTTTGACGGTCTGTCTGTAATTTTATAATTTTATCGTTAGAAATAACATGTTACGTAAGTTGTGTTATATTCTGAGTGACTTTGTCAGCATCACTTTAAATGAAACTTCCCAGAAATGAAAGTTATTTTTTCAAAGAAAATAAATAACAAAATTATCGTTGTAAAATAAAACTCCATTTGTCAAGAGCGACGCACGCAGACATAAATCTATCAAAGGGAAACCGCCGCTTACGCCTCATTATGAAATCGAGGCGTAGATATTGGCGGCAAAGTTCAAAGTTGTTATATTTGTAGTATGTGTTTACGTTATTCGTCATACGAAATACAGGTATGGATAAACATCGTAAAATGAAAAAAATATTGATAAATATTGATTATCTTTAGGTTTTAAAATATTTCACCCTATATGCTGTTTCCGTAAACAACAACAAAAAAATCAAAACATTTTTTTGAATATGTGGATATTTACAATCTGTTATTATATTTGAATGTTAAAAAAAACAAAAATTATACATACATTATCTATGCTTAGTTAATCTCGTTTATTGTGGGATATATATATAGAAATTAAAGAAAAAAAAACGAACAATTATAACAATAATACAAAATATAACTAATATTTACATTTATACAGTATATACTCACAAGAGGCACCATTGTAGGGTGTTCCATCATTTTCTCAACACTAGACATAAAGCCCATATCCAACATGCGGTCAGCCTCGTCTAACACAACGAAGCGAATACTCTCGAAGGACACGCGACTACGCTCCACGAAATCAAAGAGACGCCCTGGAGTCGCTACTAGTATGTGACAGCCTCTCTGTACAACAGATAAGACAAAATAAGATAATTAATTAAAATGCTATAATATTTTCATTTGAAAACAATTAAATGGGCTTGATATTATAAACGTTGTGTTTACAGTTAGATGGTGTCCCACTGCGCCACAATGACCAAATTATATTGAAAATAATAAAAATATTGCGATGGTAGATTTCCTTTTGTGTAAATATAATACGTAACTTTTTTGTTTATCATATTTTATAAATTCTTTATCATAAAATTTTCACACTTCGACTTTATCTCAAGACAAGCCCCAAAGTAGATAAAATTTACAAAAAAATTACTGTTTTAGTGTATTTACAAATCAACCAATTTAATATGATTTTTTATTATAAACGACAAAATAAAAACTTACAGAGATATGATCTCCTTGATGACGGACCGCAGTACCGCCATATGCGACTGCAATCTTAATTACTGAGCCATAAGAGAATTTCCGAGCCTCATTGAAAATTTGTAGAGTTAATTCTCGCGTAGGGGCCACTATAATAACCTGCAAATAAACTATTATTAGACAAATATATATGAAAGTCTTAAAATTTAATTTTCGTTTTTCATAATACACTCAATATTTAGCATGTTTGTCTAATGGTGGAATTCAACACCGCACCTTATCTTAACTGTGTGGGGATAGAACTCACATCTATCGCGATTTCAGTGAAACACTATCTGTTTCGCCATTATGATGACTGTATGAATATGTGTATAATAATATCATTGTATATTTAAATAATTATAATTTTTAACAAAAAAACTTCTACATCTTCAATTTTAATCGGATCCCATAATCAGAACCTAGTCAAGTTTCCATTAAGACTACCCTAGAAGCGTATCCTTTTCAATAAAAAAAAAGAAACATTGAAATCGGTTAGTGGGATATTGGGTTATTCGTCCATTTGTTGCGCGCATGCAAAATTAAGACTTGTGTGTGTGTTTTCTCATGGATATTATTGTCAGAAATGGATCAAATTAAAATGGGACCACTGGAAGCACTAGCTGTCAAATAAAAAAAATACAGTCTAATTGATAATGTCCTCCTTTTACAGAAAATGGTTAAAAATACCTGTGGTTGTGCACATCCATTAGGTCCAATTACTAGCTCTCGAGAATCTTGTAGAAGTGTGTTGATAATAGGAAGAAGGAATGCCGCCTAAAATATTATTAAATCATTTACAAAACCGTCATACATAGAATATATAGAAAAAAATATAATCACGATAGAAAAAATATAATAAGAGAAGAATATTGTACTGGTTGAAAAAAATACATAGTATTATTGCATGTTTGATTAAAAACAAAGCATACTTATAGTAGTACATTATTTTTTTTTTTTGAAAAAGTATACTAAAAATCAAGAAATTCAAAGTAACACTTAAATATTTTAATATGAATTTTTGGTATTTCTAAAACTGATACTAGTAAAATAATGATATATTATTTTTGTTTTGTTCATTTAATTAATAATCTATAACATAACTCCATAGAATGCACAGTTCTTATTAGTGTTGTGTATTATAGAGCTTACACTTTATATATATAAAATTCAATATATTTACAGTTTTTCCAGATCCAGTCTGGGCGCATCCCATCAGGTCCCTTCCACCCATTATAATTGGTATGGCGTGTTTTTGTATAGGCGTGGGTTTTCTGTAGCCAGATTTGAGTATGTTGTCCAAGACATATTTACGTAGATTGGCAGATTCAAAGCTATCTATGGCGTTTGGTGGATTTTCTCCTGTCACCTATGTTGAAAATATTTAAAAAATGAAAACGGCCGTGTCTTTTTTTTAAAAGTAAATGTAGAAATCCGTTTTTATCAGGAAATCATGGGGCGATAGATCTGAGTATATGATTAGAATTTCAACTCGATATTTTGCCTTTATCGTTTTTAAGATAAAGGCTCTTGACAAACTTTTTT
>DVQM01001472.1:0-11972 GCA_018231645.1 Heliconius ricini | reverse complement strand
ACCGTTCTTGCACTCTGCGCGCATCGGAGGCGGACCGTGCGTGGCGCGTCACGTGGGCGCCCACCACGTTAAGAGATACTACCAGCGCTTTGTGAGAGTCCAAATCAAGGAGGAACTCGCGATGGTCCTTCGGGCAAGATTAATAACAATTACATTTTAATTGTGCTTGTCATATGTAATAATAGTAAATAATTCAATAATATACATAAGTAGTTACATCTAAAAAATACATATTCAATCATATAGAAAAGAAAATATTTAATAAAAGTAGTCTTACCTGTATAGCATCTTCCAATGCATCATACTGTTCTGGAGGATCTATCCTCGCTTCGTCTGTTGCTTCAGCAAATTGTAACCATTGTTCTAGTCGCCATAGATCATTATCAAGTTGTTTCCAGTTACGGTCCGAGCAAAGTGGACACGTTAGACGTCCAGATTCACTAAAATAGAGAAGATGATTCTAAGAACTATATTTTGGTATAACCAAAATGTAATGAAAAATGCAAAGAATATGACATCACCAATGATGAAAAGCAATATTTCGAAACTGATATTAAATATATAAGTATAATAAAGTAATTGATACAATTTTAGTTACATTTCAAATAAACGTTGAGATAAATTAAATGCTTAAACAATGGAATATATAATGCGTATTTTATATTTTATATATAATAATATAATTTACAATGATACAATGATACTTAAACAAATTAAAGTAAATATTTCAGCATCTAATTAGTGTATATTATATTTAACACTTAGTTCAAATCATGCATATTTTAAACACAACTAAGCTTCATCAGCTACAACATTACTTGTCACAGAATAAAAAATAAATGAAAATTTAAAGTAAGCAAAGATTATTGTATTGTCCGAACAAAACAGTTTTTAATTTTGTTTAGTCTGTATCAAGTGATGAGTAAGTGCATATAAAAATGCAGTGCAGCCAAAACTAAATGAAGTGAGAAATTCGCTGACAACTTTTATTATTGTTAATAGTAGTGCTACAGTGATTCTATAAAAAAATTAAGTGCTATTTAGGATTATATATTTTCCTATATAAAAAAACCATATATTTATTTATATTTAGTTAAATTTTAGTTTTAACATTAGTTTTATCATAAACACTACTATTATTGTTATATTCAATAAATATTACTATCATTATAAGCTGTGAGCGAATTTCCATATAATATATTAGGAAGCGATACTCACTGTTCGCACGTAAGAGCGTACGACGCGGAGTGGGGCAACCTAGGACCAAAAACGACGTTTAATATCGCATGCCAGGTTAACAAGCGATTGGCACTCAATAACTAAATTTGTATGTCTATTTCTAAACATAAGGCAATAATTTTTAATTTGAACATTAAAAAAATCATTTTAAAATACAAAGTTTATATTCTAATTATTAGTATAGCTTTTTGATTTCGATTCTTGGTTAACCTACAAGTATTTCTGGCAACAGAGAATAAGGGACTTAAGACAGATTTAAACAAAGGCAGATTTAAATTGTATAAAATAGAAGACTTAAGAACATTTAAGATAGTTAATTCAAGTACAAAAAAAGTGTTTTAGTGCTTAATCTGTTAAAGTGGAAAAGGAAGCCCGCCACCAAACGTGCCAGTGCGTCTACATTACATTGGCATACATAGCACAATTTCCCGTATTAAAAAAAACGTCTAATAAATAAAATCTTTGAAAAATTTAATTTATATTACATTATTATTATTATTATAAAACACAAAAACTATATTGATATTTATGATTAGTTACCTCAGATTATTAATTTGTAATTCACGTTTCTTAGCTTGTGTCAGAAGGTCTTCGTATCTCAAAGACAAGGACTCTACTTCTTTAAGCATAGCTTCATCTTCTGTCGCATCACATTCTGTTAGTAGCAACTCTGATAAATGTTTGGCTAGTTCTAAGGTTTGCTCAGGTTTTGTTCCGGCTTTAGCTATTTCCTTGGCAGCAGTTGCCAATTCATCACTTTTGGCATCTTCTTTGATCTCTAGTAGTAGTGCTGTTCTGAGAGCTTCGATGGAATCTGATGTTTCTTTAACAGCGGTCGCTAGTTCATTTCGGTATGTCTCTTTTGATGTTAGAGTGTCTACTTGTAATGATGCATCAGTCTCCCATTTTAATGTGTCGACCTAAAATTATTTGTTAAATGAATATAAATTCCGACTTGTAACTAAATATGTGCTTAGTTATGTTGAATACGACATTTTATTAAAAGAAAAAAAAAAATAATACCCTAACCTGTACCGCAGAATCCACATCACCAACCACTTCAGCCTTTGCTATGTCTAATCTAGTTCTAACATCAGCGAACAAGGCGCGGTACTCGCCCACCATGTCCGAGACTCCGGGTATACTGCTTACAGACACTGAGAGGCGATCAGCCTCATCAACTAATGCAGCACATTCTCGTAAATCTTCTTCGACGCCCTACAAAATACATTTTACAAAAAATCATAAATAGAATTTAAAACGAGATTATATGTATTAGGAAAATAAAATGTGCTTTTTGAAAGTAGTACGTTTTTAAATATGCTAGTTTACTAATTCTATACATAAACAATTTTACAAAAAAACTGTTACTTTTCTTGAACAGATAAATATTAATGTCATTTTTAATAAAAATATATATTATTTTAACAAGTATTTAACTTCATTATATTTTAAATATAACTTTTAAGCATATAATTAATTTTATTAATTTTATGTTTATTTGAACAAGATAGCAATCCAACTAGTACATATCATCGTGCAAACATCAATGGAATCACGCCGAGATGTCAATAAGCTGCATGGTCAAGTCTAAGGCTATCTTGTTAATATGATTACGGACTATTTATATAATTATGTAAAATGTTGTTGAAGTTACCGTTACCGATATTGATGAAATTTTTCTAAAAAGTAAACAAATATGTTAATTAATTAATTATCGATACTTACATCTAATTCTTTAAGAGTGGCAATTTTGTCTGTAGGTGCAGGCGCTAAGTGTAAAGCTCTTGTTAATCTAACATCTGCTTCTGCTAACGTCACTACAGCTTTACCATGAGCTGACATGAATTGTTTATGGGCATCAGCACCTGCAGCATCAAGTCTACCACGTAACTGTTGCCATTTTCTTACTGCTAACCGAAGTCTTGACGCTTCATCAGCAGCAGATTCTCGTACTTCAACACCTCGAGCTGATACAATACGACTATAAGCATCTTCTAATTTCTTAATATCTGATTCTAATGCATCCAAATCTTTGATGACATTCTTTAATATGCTCTCGTCTTCCGCCTCACCGCGTTGTTTTCGTGTTTCGATTTTTTCTACACGTTTCTCAATTGCATCTAGTTTTTTCTCTACTTTAGGTAACAAGGAATTCACTAATTCAGCGGATTTTCGGATCTCTTTTAATGCCTTTTTTCGTTGCTCAGACATATCACAAATATTTTTCCATTTCTTTTCAACGATGTCGGTTCCGGTGCGTAAATTTCGCAAATCAAAGTTACCTTTGAGAACGTCGGGGTCGTTAAACACTAGTTCACAGAGGTTTAACGTTTTCCCAACTTCTTCACTCTCGTTTTCAATATTCTTGTGGATTTCGTCGCGTTCCGCAAACTTGGCATCAACGGTTTTGGTCGTTAAGAGTTCTATTACAACTGTTGTGGTAAGACTTGATTCTATGGTATGCAATTTCATTCTTATTTCAGTTAAACGTTCTTCAAGTTTTGATATAGTCTCCACCAAATCGTTAATTTTGGTTATTCTATTTCTACCTGTCTCTTGCAATTTATGCCATCTTTCTTGTACGTCTTTTAATTGTTTAGAAGTGTTTTTACTATATAGCTTCTCATCTTTTTTAGAGAAATCCACTAAAGTACTGCCAGTTTCAATAAGCCATTCGAATTCTCGTTCTTTAAGAGATGTTTCCGCTTGAATGTCTGAAGTTAATCTCCTAACAAGATCTTGAGGATCTAAAGCTACTATATTATTAGATGAAATAGCAATATCAAGACGGGATTCGAGTGCTGTCATCCATTCGCTGAATCGAGAGAGCCTTGAGTCAAATAAGGTATAAATTTCTAATCTTTCTTGTAACCTATGGATAATTATTGATAGTTGATGTTCTAAGTCAGCACGCTGTTGTCGTAATTGCCATACTTTCTGGCTAACTATTCTTATATCTTGTGGACTGAGGCACTCTTTCAGTTGTTCTTGTATGACGCTTAGTGCTTCAATTTGAGTTTCAGTCCTATCAATTTTTGTTCTCAAGTCACTGTATCTGTCAATAGCCTTTTTAATTTGGGGTCTAGATAATCGGTCTTCGTCGGAATATGATATTACATCACTTTGAGTTTTAGTGTACAGCTTTTGTAAATCATTAGTTAATTTTTCGTATTCACCTATTAGGCCAAGTATGCGAGTAAGAAAATCTCGCCATGTATCTAGACTAGCTTGTAAATTATCTACCCTTTTAACGATGCCTGCGTATTCCATTCTAACAGATGCTGCATAGGTTTCTTCAGTGAATATAAGAATTTTCTTTAGATTTTGTAATAGTTTATCTGATAGTTTTCTACCTTCTGGTAGTTTATCGACGAGATTCTGTATGTTTGTAAGGATTTTATTAATTCTTTTAATATGTACGTACCTAAGCTGTAATTTTTCTTTTTCTTTTTCAATTTCTTTCAACCATCTAAGAAGTTCTGTATAAATTTCTCTGTATTCATCCCACGCAGCTATACGTGTACATACTTCATCGTGCCTTTCAACTATCCTCGACAAGGTTTCATTATGCAGGTTTGTAAGAGTATCAAATTTATCAACTAAGTCGCGATTTTTCGTCTCTCTGTTTTCATTCATAAGCACAGATCGCTGTGATGTTAAAAGATTTCTGTGTACGCGACAGAGACGTCTGTGTTCTGTTAGATTCTCGTAATCAGCAGGGACTGTACCTGACAGAAAAGATTGAAGGTCGAGTAAATATTCGTGCCATAGTCTTAGTGCCGTCGCAGCATCTCCTGACCTAACTAAAGCGGTAGATAATCTGTGATAATGTAGGAAGGTATCTCTGAACATAGCCTGCCATAGTTCTAATATCCTTACGATGGAGTGTTCGTCTGAAACGTCTCTATCAATATCGGGAAGTTCAGCTTTAGCAGGTGCTATGTCGGCTTCACTCTTGCCCAGAGCGATAAGATTATCTCTTAGAGCTATTAATTTGTCTTCTACTATTTCTCCATCTTCTTGAACCGGTGTCAAATCCTATAAAAAACAAAAAAGTTGCATAAAAAAATACATTATTATTACAAGAAAAGCTTTAATGCATTCATTTCTTATTACACATGACTATTTTTATTTAATTAATAAAAATACTGGGGCCCATCAAAAATAAAAAACATATTTATAAAAAGAATATCCCCGACTGCATAAAAGTAAAAAAAAATAAACAAGCCCAATAGTTTATTAGGAATAACGGTCGGGACTTCTTTAAATTATGTGGGGTTTCTGGTAAAGATTTTATTGATTGAAGAATTACTTATGGGTCCCGATTCTGATACATACGTACAAGATGCGCGCGAAAAACATTACCCTTCCTTAGCAATCGGAAAAAAAATATGCATGAATATTAAATGTTATTCCAAATTACAAGACAAATATAATTATTTATATATTTTCAAAAATAAGAAGCCAAAAGGAAAATAATATGATTACATTGAAACATGGTACTTATAAAGATCGATAATACACACTCGCCCATCCACAGGCGCGTCACATCCCGTGCAGGCGTGCACTACCAATCCCTTTTCGGGTGCCTGTGTGACTTGATACCGTAATAATACTGTTATGGACACCGTTATTCGCTACATATTATAAGCCACGCGCAATTTGTCTTAATAAGAAATGTATTTCTATAATTTTGCATACTTATTCGTTATTTTAAAAATATGATAACTTGAAACTTGTCTAATATAAAAACGATTTATTAGTTGATAATTTAACATTTATCTGACAAAGCGAGTGATCTGCATAAATTTCACAATACTTGCGAGTTTTAATCGGCATAAAAAAAAATCTACTAAATATGCCGTTAGTGCATACATTTACAATATGCATATTTTATATTTAGTATGGCCCTCTTATAGTTGTTATAAAAAAAGTCCCTGTCAATGTCACCAATAACAAATAACTTAAGATTTAACTAAACCATACCATATTAATAAAATAATAACCACAATTTAATCAGCCACCAATTTACAAGTAAAATTAACAAAAAAATAAATAAATTTACCTGTCTCATATCGCAGAACATATCCTTAGCGTGTTGGGCTTTAGCCCTAGCCAATTGCCTAGCTTCACCCAAATCAGCCAAGGCCTGGACTGCACCAGAAACCAGCTGTAATCTCCTCGCCAGAGCATCAGCATCTGCCTGTAATGCCCTGGATCCAGTTTCTGCTGCGACCCTCGCCGCGAGCGAACGGAGTTCTGCTACCCGTGCTTCTTGTTCTAGACATGCCTGTTGATAAATAATTTGTGTCAGAATTGTACTTTCACTATAAAATATTGATATTTAATTGCTATAATATTATTATATAATTATTATAATATATAAAAAAAATTAAAGCAGACTTCTGAATTTAGTTCAAGGATTCATTACGACACCAATTCCGGTGATGTTTGACAAAAATGGGCGATAAGGTTATGGTCATTTATTGTTTTAACTTATCTTGTTTTATTACAAATAATACATATGTGTATGGGTAGTTTATCACTTTTTGTATCGTATCTTTTTTATTCTATGGTATGTATTGATTTTGAAGTTCTATCTGTAGAGATGTTTCAAGTTAATAAAAATCTAGTGCTTAAATTTTAAAGATTTTCTGAGTTTATATTTTAATATTATCTATTAAGTTACACATACAATATATTATATCAAATCATGTCCTCTCGTAAATTACAAAATTATTAAATCGTACAGTACAATTCCATAATGTTTGTAATTCGTTTTAATTAAACAACATTTCCTGTTTTCCATATTATATATTAGGTAGCTAATATAAACGAGGATAATAATTTAGAATAACATAAATTGTAATTTTTAATACAAATGAGTGACAAATGAGTTAATAATATTGTTTATTTTTCAATTTTAATATAACATTGCTATAAATAGTAATAGGTAAAATAATAATAAGAAAATTAAGAAAAATAAATAATAAAACCAATTTCAAGTACCTATCAATTATTTATACCTGTCGGTTAAAAAGAAGTGAACAAACGCGTCTACGACAAAATCTTTCTGATCTTCTATAAAAAAAAAATAATCACTAAGTATAAAATACACCTTTGAACTACTGATGTAAGGCCATCTGACCTTAAACTGTAGCTAAGGTTATTATTAGTTAACAGCACTAAGAGCATAAAAATATTAATAAAAAAAATGAAAATTAAATTAGTTTCACGCTGTATCCCGCACACAGCCGGGTAGGCAGAGGGAACCTAGAGTTAAGACACTTCGTTCCTCACTTTCTGCCGAATTTTGGAGGCATTGCGTGTTGAGTGGCAGAACTCGACGCCGCGCTTTGCCTGGCAAAAATATTAATGTTAAGCAATATATACCTATATATTTTTTGAAATTGGTATAATCATGGCGCAGAGCCACCGTGTGACTGTAAACGCGATAGGTTGCATTCGCTGGAGGAAATGAAATATTTAATATATTATTTTTTTCGCTCTGGTGTCAAGGCAAAACGCGGCGTTGAGTTCCGCCATTCAACATGCAATACCTCCAGAATTCGACAGAAACTAAGTTAAGCACCTAAACGTGTTCTAAATATCCAATGTTACATGCGGAATATAGCGTGAAGCTGAATAAACAAAAATATAAAAATGTCAAATATATTCTATGAGCGCTTAAACGCGCAATCAGGTGGGAATCTCGTGCAGAATGATGAACACTGACAAGAGCAACTGTTAGGTTTCTTGCCGGTTCTTCTACACCGCCTGAACCGATAGTAGCTATTTGTACATTCGACGATTAAAGTGCTTGCAAAAGTCAATTTCTGTTAAGAATATCATGAATTTCAATATTCAACTTAACGACCTTATCATCAGTAAACCGCTTTAAAACCAATGTGCTAGTCAAATGCTGCATATCATACTAGTATAGAAATAGCTTAACCTTCAAAATTGTAATATCGTTAATATATAAGCTATCATTGTATTAGGTTAAGTTTTATATGAATAAATAAATAAATAAATAAATAAAAATGAGTTTTAGAATGTGTTGATATTTGATTTTAACTCTACTATAGGATGAATGTTAATGTTACATTTTTTATCGTTTAAAAAATAAAATCCTCAAAGTAACATCCAAGAAAGACAAAACCAATAATTAAATATTATATTATTTAAATACAATAAATGCCGTGGTGGCCAAACGATAAGTTATCACAAAAGACTGTGACTCAATAAACAAATGACAATGATGAAAAAGGTAATCCAAGGTTGGTAAACGCTTTTGTTCTGAATATGGAATATTATGAGAAATAATTTAACTTAAAAAAAACGTACTACGAGTATATCATATCTATAACAATTATAATTTATACACATAAAAATATATTTATAGCCGACACTGTCAATAATGTTCAAAATAAATAATTTATGCCAGAGGCGCCATTTTAATGGTGGCAATTAATTCTAAATGTGCACTTGTCCTGAAATAAACCAGATCTTCAGACCGAAACGAAAGAGAAATTGATTTCAAGAAATCAATTTTAAATACAAAATCGATTTATTATATGAAAATTTTATCGTATTCGAGGAAGTCTACATTGGTAATAATCTCTATAATAGTATTAAAGAAAGTATCTAACCAAAATATTTTAATAAGTATACAAAAAAATTAAATAAACTTTAGAACTAGTACTACTTTAGAACTCAACACAGTACCTCCAGAATTCGGCATAAAGTGGGGAACGGAGTGTATTAACACTAGGTTCCCTCTGCCTACCCTGCTGTATGCGGGATAAAGCGTGAAGCTGATTTGATTTTATTTAATTAGTCTGTAGAACGGAGTGTCTAGAATTTACACTAGGTTCCCTCTGACTATAGTGACTACACGGGATCCATATAAATAAACCTATACCTATACATTGACAAACCAACTTAAAACTTTGGTTCTGTAGGCCATTAGTAGCCACTATAATAAAATTGATAAATAATAGTTAAACATTGCAAAAGTTTTGCAAAGGAACTAATGAAAATATAATTGAAGAAGAATTATTTTATACTCATTTATTAATTACTAATATGCTTAACTTTCAGAAATTACAATGGAATGAAATAAGCTAAATGATATAGTCATTATGAACGGTTATTAAGAAACAACAATATTGCAAATTCATATAAGTATGTATCTATCTGTGCAAAATAAATGTTGTCACTTACAAAAATTTTATGACTAACACAAAAAATCCGTGACTTCGTAATATTGCTTAAAACTGGCAATAAAAATACCAACGATGGTGATTTTACAGTTTTAACACATATATTTAAAAAGTAAGAATAAAGAAGTTTCTTTGATAATACTAAACATACGCGATTAATCTGGTTATAATAGTTTCATTTAAAAAGTACTTATATAATTCTTAAATTTAAAACAGTATAAACTATTAAAGTATCTATTTAATACATTAAGCTACGTTACATTTAATCCAAGTAAACATAGTGACGTCGATAAAGCATTTATATACGTAATACAATGAACCCACAAAAGTACTGATTTTAATACAATTATTCTATTACGAATGATTGGTCACAACTCACAGGAAGTGTGTAACTGCTGTTGCTAAGATTAAAGACCTAGTTCTTCATAAATAGACAATTAGCAGAAGAAAGAAGAAGAGATTATTTTAAAGCCCTCGTGGCTCAGTGGGGATGTGTCGCTGGAGACACGATAGTTACAGGTTCGTATTTAAAATATATGCATTAAAATGTAGCTCTTGTCCGATTTTATTACGGTACTATGTATATTTTTTAAGTTAAATCACTGCACTATTGGTACTATTTTTGTCATCTATCATTAGTTGTAGTTCTAAACAGAAAGTGGTGAATTTTCTATATTGAATTAAATTCAAAAATATATATAAAAATCTACTTGTTCAAATATGTAGAAAATTTTACAATCAAGATTAAGCGAAGTTTAGTTTCAAGGAGCAAGTGATTCATATCGCCTTTCTCTTCGTTTTGGCAAGGGTCGGGAAAGTCGAAAGTAAGGGCCTACATTCTCACGCATACTCGTAGTCTAACTGTGAATATTTATAGCCGAAATTTAAATATACATACATATATCTATAACACATTGCTACTGACAGACAACGCACAGACAGAACTGCTAGACTCAGAAAATTAAAGGTTTGTAGGTAGGTTTTTGAGGATAGGGGACCACTAAATTGACTTCTCGAAATTTGGAACGGTAGAACGAAAAGAACGGTTTCCCGTTCCGAGAACTTCGAGAAGAAGTAACGGAACCTAAATTTTTCGTAGTCGAAAGAATTAAAACTGCGGGCTATATATAATTATAGTTATATATAGCTAAACGGTTAACGGCGAAGCTGCTGATAGCAGTAGATAGTCAACAAATGTTTTCATTTAAAATATTTACGTAGTCGTATGCGTTGCGTACCATTATCCAACACGCTATATTTTTGTTTGCGAGAATGGTTACGATTTACAAGTATAGGTAAGTTTTGTATATTGTTCTGTTCAGAACGATAGTTGACTGTTCAGTACAAAAGTTGAAAACTGTTCCATAACAGAGAAAAAGAAAAAGTTACTAATATAAAACCACTCCTAATACATATTAATTAATAAACTAGTTTCATTGGAATTGAGTTTAAAAAAGTACTCATCATCGATAATAGCTTCATTAATTCAGCAAAATTGAATATTATTTAACCATTTTAAATCCATTATTTAAAAAACCAGTAAAAAACTTGTTGACATGTATTGAAATTAAATAAAAATGTTAGTTTGCTTTTTATTAACTAACATTAACATGCTGAGGCCAGTCATGGCGCAAGGGAACAAAGTGTGACTGTGAACGCAACTGGTTATGGGTTCGATCTCCACTTGAGGAAATAAAATATTTATTTAAATTTATATTTTTATTCCTTCGATACTTTCATATCGAAGAAAAGCACAGCCTCTATTAATCGGCGGAAAGTGGCGGAGTGTCTCAACAGTTCCCTCTGCCTATCCTGCTGTGTAAATATATAATAATATAATAATAAAGAATAAAAAAATAACATGCTAATATAAGAGAAAAAATATTACTACTCAGGACGTGTTAATATGGCGATAGTTGATACTCAGTCGCATCCAGGTTTATTTCGATTAAATTAAATATTTTATACGCTTAGGCTTTTCCTAATTAACAATTACGGTTCCAACTAAAGGACTTCATTAAATATAGTTTAGTAATTTAACTCGCACATGTCAAAATACTACGCTATGTCTTGTGATGTATTTCGTAGATGCATATACAATGTTAGTATAGATCAAAACGTACGTACGTATATACGTATTACGTACGTATATAATAAGCTCTACCCTTTATTAATAGTCATACCAAAATTGATTTAACAGTTTCAAGTCATAGACAAAAATATAACATTAGATATATAATCGATATTGAGGCCAGTCGTGGCGCAGCGGCACGTAGTGTGACTGTAAAACCGCCTGGTTCTGTGTTCGATCCCCACTCGAGGAGATAAAATATTTAATTAAATTTATATTTCCATTTTCTTCGCTCTGGTTTCGAGGTTAAACGCGGCGTTGAGTTCTGCTCAACATGCAATGCCTCCAGAAATCGGCAGAAAGTGGGGAACGGAGTGTCAACACTAGGTTCCCTCTGCCTACCCTGCTGTGTGCGGAATACAGCGTGAAGCTGA
>DVQM01001471.1:0-11974 GCA_018231645.1 Heliconius ricini | reverse complement strand
TATATATATATATATATATACACATCAAAAATAACCACAGCTACCAGTGTTAAGGGCCCCACGCGGTAGATAGTCATTTAGCCTCACGGGCAGCAGATTCGATACGCACAGAAGTTGTATTGTCCCCGCGATACCGATAACGGTACGCGCTGACCGGTCGGGGACCCTGACATAGATATTGGGAGAGAAGCTTCTGAATTTGTAGCTTAGATCTGTTGGGATAGTGGAATTTAAAGGACACTTTTAAGTTCTTTCCTCGTAGTAGGGTAGGTGTGGGGAAGCTAGTGTTAGGATCTCCATTCACCAAATTTTTGTTCGGATTCAAGACATTATTATATAAGAGGTATGTTGAGTTAACGCCGCGTTTTGTTCACTAGAGTGGAGAAATGAAAATAATCATAATATAAATGAGAATTGATTGATATGAAAATCGAAACGACTCGATCGACGACTAACAATGGATTCAAAATAGATATTTTTTCAGAATCAGATCCTTTTGAGTCTTAGGATAATTTTATGTAAATTATCAGAATTATTAATATAATATAACGAGACAAAGTGCGACGTTGAATTGTGAAACTCAACACGTGGTATGTCGCGAATTCGGCGAACATTGCAAAACTCAAAAGTCTTAACACTAGTCTCCCAAATTCCTTCTGCATACATCGCTACGCTAGTTTTAAAACTAAAAAAAAAACTTCTAAAAACTTCCAAATATTTTGTTTTTGTCTGTATCCAAATAAAAATATTTAACACGAAAAAAATATCGGCATACCATTTACTTATAACAATGGTCAAAATTATAGGCGTTTCTTTGCATAACCTATCATTAAAACGGTGCCTTCTTGGTGTTTCTTTGGTCGTTTAAATTCACATTATCCAATGACACACGTATGTATGTAAGTGTCGACGGCCTTTGTACCTGAAAGATCGGTCAAGTTCAACTGTACAGTCGATTACAGTCGATTCGATATAATATATACTTCCATTATACTAATATAATTGTTTGGGTTGAACGCGCTTACTTACAGAACAACTTGAACAGGATAAAAAAAATGTATTAGATGGAATGATATCGAAGGAGATATAAGTTACTCTTTATTATATTATGTTGATAGTTTCGATGTACCTCATTCCGTTGTACCAGAGGTAAATAATAGTATAAAGTATTATGCGGTTGTAATATACAATTCTTACTTAAACCCATTTGATCACGCTAAATTAAAACCTAGTATTTATATATAACACATATAGGTACTAACAAAAACGGAAAGAATGAAAGTTAGTAAACCTTTGTCCTTTTTTCTTAAGGATTTATTAAATAAGTATAAGTGCTACCGTAAGACTAAATACGACGTTGGGTTTCTCCGCTTAGTATGCCATGCCTCGAAATTGACTGGAAAGTGCAAACTGGAAATTGAAAGAGTGTTTGCCGACAAATCGAAGAAAACGGAAAAATCAGTCCACACCAACTAAGTTACGGGCTATAACAAGTTAAACTAAATCAATATTAGCCCGACTGTACGTTGTGTAATTTAGGGTGACTGACCTTAGGTGACATCACCGTACACACATGTACCTACTGCTCGAAGAAATTCGCATTAGGGTATAAGGTCGAAATCCTTCAAGGAATCTTCTTCAAGATAAAGAAATCAACAAAAAATAACCATAAAATTATCGAAATGGACAAAAAATGTAAAAAGACTTGAGAAATGATCATCATCAGTCACTTCATGTAATGATAACTTGGGTCTTTTATTGTTTGTATTCAAATTGGTACTTTTTAATATATTCTTTAAGTATGTTGGCATTGTGCGGGCTTGTAACGTATTCAATATAAAATGATGAAAATATTTATGTTTAATTTTATATGGCCCTTGTATATTGTGGCTTGTGGCAAAGCATATGACTGTTAAAGTGTTAACGCGAGTCTGTGGGTTCGATTCCCAACGGGAACAGAGTTACTTTGGCAATTCTGTTATATCCTTGATAAATAAAGTTAAAGTGAAATAATTAAAAACCGGCGAAATGCTAGACGGATTCCTGCATGAAGGATTCCGTTACATCCACAAAAACGAGAAAAAAATCGTTTATAGGGGTCCTATACATTCATATTCATTTTATTTTGACGTTTTACCCTTTAGATACAGAACATTAAAAAAACGTATTTTAATATAAAAAAAAAACTGTATCTTTACTCACACAAACCAATGTATTGACGTATGATTGTAAGAAACAAAAACAGCAAAGAGTATTTAGACCAAATTAGTTCTAAAGCTCGCCCATGTGTTCTAACTAAATATCAACACTGTATCAACTTAACCTGTAGGTTGTTGTTTACTTTCATTGACCAAAATTTACTTTGGCGTCGAGTGCCATATGCTTACCATAGATTGGGCAAGACGAATACGCCCACTGAACAAACGGAAAAACCATTTGAATGTACTGTTAATGTCTTTATGACATGTGAATGTTTTTCTTTTATTGTAGACTTGCCAAATATTAGTAGAGAATTGGGAACCGCCTTGTGCTTTTGATATGGAAAAATATGCTTTTTTGTGTGTTTTACATATATTTTGTATAACATAATTTTATCAAGAACTTTTAACCAATAATTTAACTACTAGTCCAAATCTAAATACATATTAACGTTTGAAGTTAGAAAGAAAACTATTTTACTTCAATTCAAAAAGACAAAACTGTTTATACAGTCACAGTTATTTTCATGAATATTAATTTGTTTTTTTCCGTTTCAGGCCAGCAGAAAGATATCAAAATGCGGATATCTCTTCGTGGCGCCGGGCTGGGACTTCTCCAATCCGCTCTACAGGACAAAGGTAAGATAACTTTATTTAGTTTACTTTTAGAATTTTTAGAGATATTTTACTTCAGAATATGATTTTTCAGCTTCACATTTTATCTCGATGTTGAGAAAGTTTAATCCCCACTCTTCGATATTGTTTGTTGAGATGTAGAACTCAATCCCACAAATATAATCATTTCTCCGAGTTGGGATAGGACCAACAACTATCGCTCAAAACAAATCAATTTAAAATATTAAAACTTGAATGACACAAAAACCAGAAAATTGTTATTAATAAAAAACAAAACAATTTACAAACGTAGGACGATCGATTATAATGGATGTTAAAAAACATATCGTTTTAAAATCTAAGCGTGTTTTAAGCTTCTTATGAAATAATGGATGGACGGCAAAAAACGTGTACCTGATTGTATCACATTGTTGATTGCATAATGAATGCGAATTCAAAACAAAAAGTTGATTATTATCACAATTATTTGTATGTATCGTTGAATGTATGGCACGTACAAGCATCCTTCTATACTAATATTATAAAACTGAAGAGTTTGTTTTGTTTGGTTGGACACCTTAATGTCAGGAACTGTTGGATTGAATCGCAAATGCTTCAATTTTCAAAAAAAAGATAGAATTATAAAAAAAAAAAGATTTTAGACCTCCCCATTACAGATTCAGGTCACTAACTTACTAATACTAACGGCGAACTATTAGTGGCGCAGTGACAAAGCGTTCGATAGTAAACGCAACGGTTATAAAATTGATTTTCCTCTTTTTATTTTATTGCTTTAATAACAAGACATACAGCGATGATGAGTGCCGCCATTAATACGCAATGTTTAGGAAACTGAGCTCCGCATGAGGAACGAAGTGTTTTAACCCTAGGTTCCATTAGGTTTTGCAGAAGACTATTGCCCCCGCGTCTCGCGGCCAGTGGCGGTTGAGGAGGAGCACCGTGAGGTTTTAGTGGATATTCGGACGGCCTACATCTGCCAGTCCGCGAGTTTCACATAACCGTCTCGAGTCCCCACTCGGATCGGTATCCGTAACATGATTTCCTCACGTAAAAAAAAGGTTCCATTAGGTTCCATACTAGTTCCACCTACACCGTTATATGCTGGATACAGTGTGAAGCCAAATATGAACATAAGCTTAAAGTGAGGAACATAAGGATAAAGTAGGGAACAGAATGGCTTAACCTGCTGTGTACGGGATACGGCGTGAAGCTGAATCTGATAAGTTTAAAATACGCCGTGCTTTTATTTGTCATTGATTTTTTTCATCAAAATAACTACAGTTTAAAAACATCATAAATTATAGTAAAAAAAATATAATAAATATAAGCTTGGTTTACAAAAAAGACGTTATTTCTTACATCAAAATGAATTTAACAAGAAACTTAAGGTCACATTGACATTAGCAAAAATAACAAAACATATGCGTGTTGGTTTCGAAGAATCAAAATTTATTATTATTTAGTGATTATATACATACATGTATGTACAATCATTCAGATTGTTATCAGTTTTTTTTTCACTTGCAATTAACTTTTTTTTATACCAACAAAATATTTAGAAAAAACTGGTTAAGTGCGAGTCGGACTCGCCCAAAGAGGATTCCATCAACTTCAGGGTTGTCAGTTCAACGAAAAATAAAATTTAACGAGATGTCTTAACACTAGTTTCCCTCTACCTACCCTGCTATATGCGGGATACAGTGTAAACTAAAAAAAATCGAACTACATGCATTTGTACTAATCATGGTGAGCCACTGTCATTGATTAAGGAAAATGAAGACTTTTCTTATGCATACGCTAGGACACCGTTATCTATTCGATTGTGTGTAATAAATCATTGGTTTTAAATTTTTTTTTTGTATACTCGTATCGTATACCAATTTTTATCTGTTTAAAAACAAAATTAATTCGCGTAGCTTTTAATTCTGTAGAGGCGTATACTATTATTTAGGAATAATTATATTAATGTTTATTCTTAAGACGTAAAGATTGTTTTTTTTTTAAATTAATAATGGGGATGTTGTCGATCATTAATTTTTCAATGGTAACGTCGCCAGCCATGGCAACACGCATGGGCAGACTTGACCGCATCATTACCACCCCCGGCATCTAAAACTGTCGTTAAGTAGTGGCTTTATGCCACTGCGTTTTGTATCAGGTAATGCCAGGCTCCGGCGCCCAACCCACCTTAAATGCAGGCAACGCACCTGTAGCTCCTCTGGTGTTGCACGGGGCCGTGGGCGGCGGTGATCACTTACCATCAGGTGACACGAACGCTCGTTTGTCTTGTATTTTACATTAAAAAAAAACTATTTTCTCGCTCTGCTAGTAGCAAGACAGAGCGCGGCGTTGATTTTCGGCACGTTACACATAATTGAGACGAAGTGATAAAATTTGAAAAAGATTATTAAATAATTTCCGATGTTTCTTTTATTTCCTTATTGAAACGGTATAATGTCGTCATCTTTCTGGTCATTTTGTTTTTAAGTCATACATTATCCCTCATTTATAATTTGCTTTTTTTTTTAAACCAGTGCAAGTATATGACAATGCTTGTCAAGCTAATTATTACTCGCACAAAATGTAAGAAGTAAATAATTTGGCCGCGTTAATATCCACACGTTATCGCCATAATTAATATTAATCAAGTGACTTGGACCGTTATGAAAAATGATCTTGTTCTTTTTTTCATGTGTGTTTTCGTGTAAATATGTACCAGACATACATACATCGTGTTCAGCAGTTTTTGATTCGTGTCTGACACCTTTTGATGGTGCCGACCTTTTTGATTTAATTGAGGAAAAAAACTGAATTAAATCATTATTTTGGCATTTACTTCATTATGGTTGTTAATGTGGTAAGTTGATGTAATACGTATGTGAAACCAATGTTGTGCAACTTGCGTTAAGTGGTCTTTCTGGACTGCTGTATAGTTCTATATACTCATTACAGAATATTCTTTTGGAGGTTAAATAGTTATGTCCGGAATGTACTGTTGAACAGTTTATTTAAGTGTTATCTATACAAAATTTATTTTCGGTTCTTTCTACGAAAAGTAAGAGAAACAAAGCGCCGAAATGAAGATAATTTAAATATATATTTCTAAGTATGCCTTTTTCAGGAAGCGTTTGCAGTCTAAAGTACTAGCCAACGTACAGCTCCGCTTGCTTACACCTTTTATTATATTATATCCAAATTATACATCATTTTCACATTAATTGTAGCCTATGTGTTATTCTGATGTTTATGCTATATTACTATACAGTTTCATCCAATTCGTTTAGGAGTTTTTGTATTAAAGTAGAATAAATATCTATCTACGTTAACATACACATTTATAATATTAGTATAATAGGATTTTTAAATCGAATACACACCGTGAAACCTTTGGAGCAGGTGACCTTATGGCCTTGATAAGCGCTTCAATGAATATTATTGTAAAAGTAAGTCATGTTTCTTGTACTTTATGGCTATACAGTTAACCCTGGCTTAAACTTAAAAGAAAAATCTTTTGATAGAAAGTCCAGTCTCGTGTACATAGTAAATTATATTTTTATACTAATATTACTCGGAAGAAGTTTGCTTGTTTGAACTCACTAATCTTCAGAACTAATACTTCGAACTGAAAATATGTTTAGTATTATGTAGTCCATTTATCGCGGGGTATGGATTTTATGTTGTACCCTGCACATAGCAGGGTAAGCAGAGAGAACCTAGTGTTGAGACACTCTGTTCCCAATAAGCCGTCGAATTCTGGAAGAACTATGTGTTGAGTGGCAGAATTCAACGCTGCGTTTTGCATGTACATCAAAAAGATGACATTAAAATATTAAATATTTCATTTCCTAGAGTGGGAATCGAAACCACAATCTGTCGCGTTTACAGTCACACGCTTGTGCCCCTACACCACGTCTGACCTTACTATAAATGTTATTATTATTTTTATTCAAAACGATAAAATGTTGTATTGGACGTTGCTGAACGCGATAAACCCCAGCGGGGGGTTACATACTGGCGCCAAAAAGTGTAAAAAATACGATTTTGTGGCTGTAGAGTTAAGGCAAGAGTTATTGACAATTTTAGTGGTGAAGCCGTTACAGCCAAAATTAATTGTCTGATTACGTCTGGTGGATGTCCATTGAAATCCAAATTGAAAAATATCTATCTACCTATTTTAACGAGACAACTAGGTATACTACGCGGTGCCATAGCATATCACTTTTTACAAAAGTTTATATCATACATAATAAAAAAAAACAAATTCTTGTAGCCCCACGCTGTATCGGGAACATAGCAGGGTAGGCAATAAAACCTGGGAACCTAGTGTTAAGATACTCCGTTCCTGTTAAGAATATTTCTTGTCCCAAAAATTGAATTTTAACTCTAAGTTTAGCTTGTTTTTACGGGATACATCATAAAACTAAAAATCAAAGGTTATTATAAATACTTTTAAATCAGGTATAAGGTACGTGTACAGTATATAATGTAAATAATTTTCTGAACCCGTCCTCTCAACTTCCAGTCTCAAGTATACATTTATGTAAATGATCGTGAAAGTGATTAAAGACCTCCGTCCTCCATACGGAGTACGGAGGACGGAGGAACAATCGCGTCTCCGTACTGTCGACATTTGCATAAATAGGGGGCGTAGTGGTTTACATCGATTATAGGTAGATAGTTTCACTACATTACTAGTGTCATTCATATTGGACTATTATATGAGTCGTATACTATAAAAATTGTACTATGAGAATTGAATCCACGACTATCGCAATAAGATATTATTTCACACTAGCTTTTATCAAATAAGAATGAGGAGTGTATGAGACGTACAGTCTAAGGGTCTTGAGTAACCCTATCTGATCCTTGACCTTGACAGTGGGTTACATTGAGATGATTACCGTGATGTAATGTCGTTTATGGCCTTCCTCGATGGAGTTCCTCATGGTAGCATGGTTGCTACTAAACAAACATTCCAACTTGATAATTTTAGTAAAACTTAACTTAATTTATTAGATTAGACAGATTTCTGTTTCTTCGATTCTTTTTCGGATAGATAAAGGCACCTAGAGTTAATACACTTTGATCCATACTTTTCGCCCAACTTTTGAGAGAGGAGTCGAATTTCCTCGGTTCGATCTCTGCTCGGGGTCCCACTGCGCTACGACGGCCTAAATCCAATTAAAAAAGTTATTCCTTTAAATTGTAAACAGTTACCTAACCCAAAGTATCTTAATTTATGTAAATTATAGTAATACTCTACTACAAACAGAGATAATATCGTTTTAAATGTTAAACATTTAGAGGGCTAAGTTCGGGTTGCTTTACCATGGGGCTTGAACTAATCGTGCCTTTAAGCAAGGAAACACTTGTGTAATTTAGTTTGAAGCTATCTTAAACTATAGAGTGCTATACAATCAATCACACTTTGACTTCTGTACTTTGTGTAATTTTGTATAGATCAATACGTGAAGTAGAAACTTTGCACCGTTTATTACAAAAATTGTGCCGAAGATTATGAAATATGGCACAGTTACAGTTTTCAATTCATTAATTATTATAGAAAAAGACCAAATTGGTAATATTTTTAAAAAATATGCATAAATATATTTTGAATTATTAAAATAAACATAACACACACACTACCGTATGCTTAACAATATATGTATGTCTGATCCCGGCTTAGAATAGGATCATCCTGGTACTGGTGGTGTAGTAAGAGGCGACTAAAGTACGTGTGGTAGAGTCACTTCGCCAGCAATGACAACACCGGCGTGAAGTAGTGGCTTTATGTCACTGCGTTTCGCATCAGGTAATACCAGGCTCCGGATCCCAACCCACCTTAAAGGCCCCCCATGTGCCACCTTTTCTGGTGTTGCACGGGGTCGTGGAAGGCGGTAGTCACTTACATACATCAGGTGACCCAAACGCTCGTCTGCCTTGTCCTTTTCCATAAAACAAGTTACATTTTAGTATAAAGTGACTTACAAGTTGCTATACTAACGTACGTATGTATGCGTATTGTACGCGTTAATTGATTCTATAATATATATAAAACTGTTTTAATACGTAGGTTCCTTGAGTAGTGTACACAGGATTTCTAGAAATTTGTACGGGAGTGGGAATATGAGTACATCTTAATGTCCCAAAGAAAGTACTCAGTTCTGAAGCAAGTAAGTAGGTCGTTCCGTAACCCACTAAAAATCTAGAACTAAATTTAAATATAAATAATAATTTAAATCGCACACAAAAATGAGTAGGTACGTGACACGTGCGATAGCAACGCCTAAATGAGTCATCGCCTTTTATAGCTCTATTGATTTGGTGCACCGTTATCCTTATTGACACGTTGATTGCGTATTGTTAATCGGTTAAAATATGCTTACAAGAGTTCATGACTTTAAAAATGTCAGTTTTAAATATATTGTACTTGTTCGTAGAATAAATGGTTTTTTAAATATATGCAGGTACGTATAACTTTATGAAGTAGGCAAATAGTTTAACCGTAACCGTGTTGTGGTGTGGTGGTTGTGGGTTTGATTGTCAATTGGGGGAATTATAATTTTATTTTTCTCGCTCTGGTAACAAGGCAAAACGCGTCGTTGAGTTCTATCACTTAATGTTCAATTTTTCCAAAATTGGGCGGACACAAGGAAACGGAATATCTTATCAATAAGTTCTTTGTCTATCTATCCTGCTATAGGGAAAGAGTATAAGAATGAAGAGATTATAAACTGCAAAGGAGACCTAGTATTATTCGTTTCCTCCTTCTTCTTTTTGACCTTTCCTTTCGTTCTTCTTTTTGAAACACATTGTCACGTGCCGAATTAGTCACCGATTCAGTCACGCCCCTTAACGAGCAAAAAATAAAAAAAATCAAAACATTACAAAAATATTTTAATACACTGTAAAATAACTTTTGTATCAGTGAAATGTATACGGAACTTAAACTTAACGTTATTACCTAAAAGAACAACGGAAATAGCCTCTTCCAACTCTTCCTTCAGTATTAGTGCGTAATAAGTTATAATTTGTCGGAAACAAGTGTTATATAAACAGGCCATTCATTTGTTAACTTACCTTACTATATGCCTACATAAGAGTTGCATGTAGATTACAGTTTTGAATATTTTTTTAGCTTTACGCCATTCTTCACTTTCTGTCCGAATTGTAGACGTTAAGTATCAACGCCGCCAGTTTCGTCTGTTTTTCAGTTACGCCGCCAGTGCTGGGAAATGAAAATTATTAACTCTTATGGAGGAATCGATTCCATAATCATCGCGCTCACATGAACTCGGCACCAGAGCGAGGACATGAAATGTAAAATTTTTCATTCCCCGAGTGGGAGTCGAGCTCACAACCGTCGCGTTTAGGACGGCTTTATTTAAAGTTGCTTAATGAATTTTCGAATAAAATGCTATAATAATTATATAAAATATTTCATTGCTACATTTGCAATTGTGTGTGGTACAAAAAATGTTTTTTCAGGTAAAGCTTATTAAAAACTACAATGCGAGTGCCAGAGTGACTTTCCAACCACTCAGATTTGGTAGGAAATATTGCGTATCGAATATTCATCTATAATTTTGTCATATCAAAACATATATAATGTCGAAATATTAATACTGTAATTTCCTCGGCTTTCTACGGTCTCTATCACAACTCGGTTGTCAAGTAGTGCAAATTGTACGCACGACTGGCCACGTTTCTTTAAACTGGGCTACTCGATGAGAAGTTGTGCTTTTGATTATATATAGACCGTTGTGGCGCAGCGGTACACCGTCTGATTTCGTCACTCTGGTTTTATTATTGTAGGTATAGTAGTTTCATTATTATTTATAATGTACATTGTTATAATACATAATTTCTCTATCTCTATATCTCTCTATCTCTATCAAAGCGCGGCGTTAAGTTCCACCACTCAACACGCAATGCCTCCAGAACTCGGCGGAAAGTGCGGAACGGACTGTTTTAGCACTAAGTTATCTTTGCCTTCCTTGTTGTGTGCGGAATACAGCGTGAAGCTGAAAAAAAAATCATGTCTCTAAAAATACATTTAAAATAAAAATAATATACGTAGAAAGACAGCGGCAAAACTAGCCTCATTTTTAATCCCCTATTAGCGATGCAAAGCGGTATTGAATGAAAGGCTTCGAGTGTAACAACGCGTAACTTGTACAGTTTCTTAAATCAATTGGTTGTGAACCAATGCGTGTGTATACGTAACGTAAATAGAATTAGAAATGTTTTTTTTTCTCCATTTAATTAAATTACGTGTTAAGTGGCGAAACACAACGCCGTGTTTTGCCTCGTTGCCAGACCTGTTTTCGAAAATTTAGATTGAGGTTTCTACGATCGGTATTTGAGTTGTCATCATCAGAGTTTTGAATGTCTTTTAATCTTATTTTAGGTTGTAAAGCAGCTTCACTTAGAGATAACCTATTGTTAAACTACTCCAAAACGTTGTAAATGTTATAGATTAATGGCAGACCTCGTCTTCGCTATTTGTCTTACCAAAGCGAATAAATTCAAACCCAAAATGAAAGCACGTATTGTTAAACAGTCCCACTGCACCGTAATGTATTTTAACATCTGTTTGAATATTACATGTTGAAATAATATTACAAATTTGTAAATCTAGATTTTTTATACCTTATACAAACTCATATATTATATTTATTATAGGTATGATATTATGAGACCTTCGTGTGAAGAGTGACTGACTGTAAAAGCGATGGTTGAGGTTTCGACTTCCACACTCAGAATAATGAATAATTTTAATTAAGGTGTTGTTGAATACAGTTCTTAACGTTTATTGTCCAAAATAGGGCGGGAAGTATCTTAACTAGGTCCCTATGTCTCTATTACATGCAGGATGCAACGTAAAGTAAAAAAAAATGGTATAGTATATAAATAAAACTTTAATAAAACACACATCCTTTCATCCCATATCTTACAAAGCGCCGCATACTTTATTAAGCCATTATTACCTATCTTAAACGTACATTATCTATACAATTTATTGATGTTCCGATGTAAACCAACATGCCGCCCCGAGTATTTTGATAAATTGTAATTAAAACGCGGTAGGACGAATGTGCTTTACTTTTTTTTATTAACTGCAGAACGAATCTTAAGTC
>DVQM01001470.1:0-11986 GCA_018231645.1 Heliconius ricini | reverse complement strand
GAAAACAAAAAAAAATTGTTTGCCTGTATAGCTGTTTATATGTAACGGAGCAACAGGCGTCTGACCCCATATATCTAGGATTCCACCTGCCTAATAGAAATAGTTTTTAGTAAAGAAAAAAACACTATTATATACCATATTACTTTATTTTTTATCATAAAGAATCCCGGAATATATAGACATCATTTCTTGGCTTGGTACAGTTTTTTTTTTAAATTAGAATTGTGAAAAATTTAAATTATTCTTTAATTATACTTAAAAAAAATGTTTATACAATTTTTTTTTGTAATACTTATAACGATGAAATCAATAAATTTAAAAATAGAAATGTATGAATATATCCAATGTTATCAAACTTCTCAAAGCTCTTATTTATGATCTTTACGAGCTGGCACTATAGAACGAACCTTTTAAAATTCAAAGTAAGTATTCGGGTGACCTTTTTAGACGATACACGTATGTTTTTTTCTACAATAATTTACATTGTGAAGATTTTTTTTAAAAAATGATTTTTGCCAATTTTATGAATTGATTTTCTTTCTTACTTTGGGCCTATTATTTTTTGTTATAACTATTGTTT
This sequence comes from Heliconius ricini, assembly GCA_018231645.1. Lineage (NCBI taxonomy): Eukaryota > Metazoa > Arthropoda > Insecta > Lepidoptera > Nymphalidae > Heliconius > Heliconius ricini. Next base: position 11,406 of record DVQM01001470.1, on the reverse strand, counting down.
TTAGACTGAAATAATATGACAATTGTACTAAAAAAATACAGTTTCATTTGAGTATAATATATTGGTTTTCAAATCGAACAAACGTAAATATTATATTTTCTATCACTGTCACAATTCATAAATTGTCTATGTAAAGGTGGGCAAAATATACAAATCAAACGAGATCAGATTGAATAAAATAATTCTTTGTGATTTATTTAACTGATATGTTATTGTAAGAGATATATTGAGTGAAACGCAAAATATTTTTTAACGTTAGAAATTACTTGGAAATTTAGTCGCTAAGATCTGTTGTTTTATCGTCTCATTGTGACAGAAATAGGTATGATTCATTTCTTCACTTTCATTGGCAATGCGTAGTGTTAGGTTCCACCAACACATAATGTCTGGAGACATTGAACTAATTAAATTCGGTTTTAAGTTACGCTACCTAATGATTCTAAATGAAAAGTGAAGATCTCAGGATTAAGTCTACAAGTCAACAAAAGAAACAGTCAACGTACCATAACGAGAAAATGACTGTTAAATTTATAGAGAGAGATGTTCCACATTAAAATAAATTAAGTCTTTTTAATACAAAAGAATCATTATTGTATCGAAATGCATATAAAATATTGAACTTTATTAGTTAAAATATATTTTCATGTAAAATTATAAGTAAGTGACATACACATCACAGAATCTTTTGAAAAAAACTATTTTGAACGATCATTGTCCGTAGTTAGTTCCTAATTTGAAATTAAGTTCTTATTATTGAAGTATATCTTCACTTATTTTAGCTGTTTTTAGAGCAAATTTTACACGGAATGGCCATCGTGGTGCAGAGAGATAACGTCTGATAGCATAATTAGTTCGGTTCCCAGTGTAAGAATGATCTTTTTTTAGGGTTATCCTGCTTGCACATAGCCGAGTAGATAGAGGGAACCTAGGATCCTAATGTTAAGACCATTATGACAATTTATTAGTTTCCATACTTTTATTTCTAAATGCTGGAATGCTTGGCGTTGATTCCTGCTACTTTCACGGAGTGAAGTTGAGAATTTTGTAAGTTGAATTTTCAAATCACCTTCACGTTGTATCTCGCACATAGCAGGAGAGGCAGAAGGTGTTAAGATATTTTCCACCGAACTTTTCGCGGCATTGCGTGTTGAGTGGCGTTCATATTATTATTCATTTCATTCACATCCCTTTGTATAAAGAAAATAATAAAAATCTTTGATATCTCGACACCACTCATTTTACACGACGCGATGCGACGTTCTAAAGAACACAAGATAGTAAGCATTCAAGCCTATTACACCGTTTATTATGAAGGGATGATGTAATTGAATAGAAATGTCAAATTTGCAAGTGAAATTTTGTATTATTTTATATAAACTCGTTTCAAGAACGGAAGTAACACCTCTATCCGCTTGTAATATTATTCTATAAAGTCGTTCAATTTGTTGTAATTGAATTAAGCACCTATATTTCGTGAGCATCGCGAAACTAAAGTTTCAAGTTAGGTTGACTTGTTTGCATAATTGGCGCAAAGTTGTGCTTTGGAGTTCTGAGTGACGAACGGTAAGTCCGTTCCCTCATATTCTTAAGTTGATTGACATTTCAATTTCATAGAAGTTATTTACATAGACTGTTGCTGTTGACTTAGATAGTTAAGCGAAGTTACTATTCTAGTTTTGTTGATCGAATAATCGCCTTATTTAGGTGGATATTTAAAAAAAGTAAGTGGTTATTTTAAATATGGAAAGCTTCTTATTTTTGTAGAGCTGGCACTGCACACTGGCAGCCATCAACGAATAGTTTGAATAGTATGCAAAGTTTTTGTCTGTTTGTTGTATGTCTGTCTACTCTACTGAGCGGTGAAAAGCGTGAATCTTGAAATTTAAAAATATTTTCTGGTGTTACTTAAAATATAACATTTAAAGTGTTAGACATACATAACTGTATTACAATACAGGATACTCTCACACTCAAATACAGCGATGCAATTTGAACTATAAACCTTAATTAATTTCATGAGATGACACATTAATAATAAAATAGTCAAAACCCCAAAAAAAATTATATCTTTTTTACAAAAAAGATCGATATTTATTAACTCGAATATATTTTTGTACTTTCATTGTACGTTTTGCAATGAAACTCTATAAAGCAAACAGATAATTTCGATAGCCAGGGAATTATTCAGTGCTAACGTTAGCCGCTCTGTACAAATGCCTCCAAAACTGAATGCACCCGTATTGTGGTTTCGTACGCAAAACCTACGTTAAGCTTCCCACATATTATATATGTATAAATTATTGTTTATATATCAGCTTCACGCTATATCCCGCATAGCAGGGTAGGCAGAAAGAATCTAGTGTTATGATACTCCGTTCTCCACTTTCTGCCGAATTTTTGGAGGCATTACGTGTTGAGTGGCAGAACTTAACGCTGAGATTTGTCTCAACATTAGACCGAAGAAATGAAAATATAAGTTTAGATAAATATTTCATCTCCTCGAGTGGCGATCGAACCCATAACCAATCGATTTTACAATCACATTTTTTGTGGCTTTGACTGGCCTCAGGTCTCTAATTTATTATAATATTGCCAATATTATCTATAAAAGCAATAAAATTGTGTCAATCAATCAATTACGTAGACTCGGTTTCATGTGTTTAATTTTGTGTTTAAAAATGTTAACCACTTCTGATTTCTAATAAAAAATTTTCTTTACATTATATTAATTATACTTTGCATATATACTAAAGTTAAAATGATTGTATGGTTGAACGCGCTAACTTTTGGAAAACACACATTCAAATTGAAAACATATTTTTATATTGGATAATTCAGTTGTTGCGAATATCTTAAGGTTATATTACATTACGTTATTTTTACAAACTTTACGCTATATCCCGCTCTTCCCAAGGCTTATCTTTACTCTGGTAACCTAGTATTAACACACTCCGTTCCCAATAAGATACTTCCATTCCCCATTTTCTGTCTTGTTTTAAGCTTGTTACCACCTGTCTAAGCTTGTTACCAGAGCGAGTAAATGACAACATTAAATATTTTATTTTCTTAAGTGGAAATCGAATCCACAACCTGTCGCGTTTAAAGTACATACACATATGTGTGCCCCTGCCTGATTGGCCTTCGATTCTTTTAAAATAACATATATAATATATAATAATACAGATATTCATATATAAAGATAGAAAAAGCTTTGATTAAATTATATTCACATATTTAATTAATTTATAAGTTCCGTAATGAACTGCTAGTAGCGCGCTCCATTTATATCAAGCGAAAAATGTTTGAACGCATCCCATTTGGGATCATCTCTTCATCATCTGTTTAATGGTTTTTTAATTTGCAGCAATTTCTATTTTGACTTAGTTGAAAAAATATATTTTTAATTCGTAGGGTAAAAAATAAAATATTTATTCAATATTCAAATTAATTGAAAAAACTATAAAACACGCTCCTATACCAACTGATACAAGTACTATTTTGAGAATGTGCTCAAACTCGATTGGTTTTTTTACTAGTAGAAGAGGAAAAGATTACAATCTCTGAAGAGTTGCAATATTCAGGTACTGGTTCCATCATCACACCATTGTTGAATAATGGAACTCAATGCAAGGCAAAAAGCCTTGGTTTGACAATGATTTCATTCCTCGAGTAGGAATCGAACTCACAACCGTGGTGCTACAATCACACGCTCATCACGACGGCCTCACAGAAGCTATGTTTTACTGTATAATATTAAATATTATCATGAAATGCTCTGAGATGGATTCATTAAGAGTACAATTATACCACTTATGTATCACTTCACTAAAATCAGAAATCAGCTTCAATTTATTGAGCGTTATTCCACTTCAATTCTATAGCTAAATACTCGGAAATGGTACTTGACGATGGAATTACGGTTCATATAATTCTGTATATGTATTCTGTATATAGCATTCAGATAAATATTTGTCTGTATTGTCATGTCATATAACTGATTTAGTGCAAGAATGACGTACGTATTTGCATCTAAAAGACTAGCAGGTTTCACGCTGTATCCCGCATGCGGCGGCAGGGAGATGAGGCAAGTTACGAAGAAGTTAGTTAGAAACATCGCGCTTACAGCTAACACGCTTGTACCCATGAGTCGTGACTGGCCTCAATAAACAGTCGGTGACGCAATTAAATTTGTTTTGTCTTTCTGTATACATTGGACATTTTAAATTGTATTTGTTTAAATATAATTAAATTATTATTGCACCAACTGAACAATATGTATAATTAGACAGTGTGCCAGTACACAGTAATTGTGGGTTCATAAGCTATTCAAGGAACCAATATACTTGTATGGTGGGTGTTTTTATGGGAGACCGTGGAGAAGACGCCAAAGATTTGTTAATTAGACTGAATTGTAGAATTAAAATCTAAATCAGCATCACGCTCTATCCCACACACAGTAGGGTAGGCAGAGGGAGGCTCTTCAACTACGCCGGACTTTGCCTCGACACCAGAGCGAATAGAAATATATATTTAAATAAATATCTCATTTTCTCATATGGGAATCGAACCCAATCGCGTTTACAGTCACAGTTTATGCTTTTTTTGAATTGGAGAATTTCAGTAATAATGCGTGATTATTTTTTTATATTTTGTAAAAGTTAACCAGCTTTTCAATACTCATTCTACATTTAATACTCTATTGAAGCTGAAAGAAATCACCATTTAAAAATAGTTCATTCAATTAGAAAATATTCTTTCCACTTGAGTTCAGTTATTCATTCCACTAGAGAAAAAATATATAATAATATTATATTTATAATACAGATACGAAATGTAAAGATATATTTATAACAAAAAGAAAATAACATCAACACTGAATTACATAGTAAAAAATAGTGTATTTAATCCTTATTTACTTCCTAGCTACACTCGCTTCCCTTGTGAAAGACAAACATCACACTTCCGGTATTGTAAACACAAATAATGAAACACAAAAACTGTCACAAATGTTGAGTGACATTTTTATTTCCTTATTATTAAAGAGAATAAATTGATGTAAAATATTCTAAAGGTATCGTGGCACAGTGGCACAATGTTTGAATTGTAATTGTTCGCGACTGTTGGTGGTTTAATTCTCTCTCAAGGAAATAAATAAATAAGTTAAATAAATCAATAAATCAGCTTCACGCTGTATCCTGCACACAGCAGGGTAGGCGGAGGAGTGCCTCGTGAGAATAGAGGGCCTATCTCCACTTTCCGCATAGTTTAAATATTTTTATTTCATTGCTTTAGTAGCAAGACAAAGCATAGCCTTGAGTTTCGTCAGTCAACAGGCAATGCCACGACAATTCGGTGAAAAATAGAGAACAAAGTGTCTTAATATTAGGTTTTCTCTGCCTACCCTTCTATAGGCGGGATACAGAGTGAACCTAAAATATATCAAATAAATAATTTTATAAAACATTGGACTTTCATCCAAAAAGATTATAATATGTAAATTATAAACAGCTATCCAAAATCGATGGGCATTAATCAATGTAATCTAATTGTAATTGAGATGAAATAAATGCGCCGGAATATCTCGTGACGTGTGTTCTTAATTGATGTCGGATTAAATAGGGTTTTTTTTGTTGATATCCCTTTATATTCGTGCTGAATATATGAGAGTGATTTTGTGCTTACAATAATGAATGTTTTTGTTGTATTATATATATTTACTTGATGTATTAAGATTATATTCACGTTTGGTACAGAAGGCGAAGAGAATGTAAAAATAAATCAATGCGTTCTGCATTATTATTGTTGAGTGTCCGTTATTCAACGCCGCGCGTAAAAAAACTATAATTTCCTCAAACGGAAATCGAAACCACAAGTAAACGTCGCATTTACAGCCAAACTTTTATAATTTTTCCATATTTTGTTACAGTTTCGACACTCGTGTACCAGGCCCAGAAGGCCACTGGTCAGACGTCAAGAACTTTGGGGACCGGGCTCGATGGGTCGGTCAGTCCACATCTTCTCTACGGATTAGAGATGTGCAATCTCACGATAGAGCAATATACAGATGTAGAGTCGACTTTCAAGTGTCACCTACCAGGAATTACAGAGTTTCCCTTGATGTTATCGGTGAGTGTATATTTTTTGTTTTTCCTCTAGCTTTCGAAATCACCACCATAACTTCGTAATAGAAATATGCGGGTAATGTTTAGGAGAAGAAGACTCTTTTTAAATAAAATATGTTTTAATTTCCACCAAAAAAGACTACTGTACTTTGTAATAACTTCGCTCCGCTCTCTAGAACTGAGCAATTTCGCTTTAATTCTTTCTGCTCGCTCGGTTCTTTGTGGAAATACAAGTATCTATACAGTCTTTTTCTTGCGAGTTCAATGTAGTTGATGGGCACGTTCAAGCTTGCGATGGAAAACGGGCTTTATTGTTAATTTGTCATGTACGCGTTTGTAAATTTGTGTTGATGCGCTATGCATGTGCATATATTATGTTTGCAGGTTGTGTGCGTGTGCAATGCCATAATGTTCCTGTGAAGCTTTCTATTTTATCTTTTTATCTTACCATTATTTGTGACTCTTGGAAACCGACCAGACAAAATAAGTTGTAACAAGCGTATAAAGATTTCGACGTAGCTTGATGAGAAAGTATGGCTTAGTGGTCAGAGCGTCTGGTCGGTTTCCAGGTGGCGCGGGTTCGGTTCCCGCAACGTTCGAATTTTTATACGTTTTCTAAAAGAAGTAATTTTCTTTCCTAAATGTGGTATAACACTTTAAAAATGTAAAAAAAATATTTAATAAAATGTCATTCTCTCATGCCAGACGATACTTCTTAGTATTTATCTTTGTGTAGCGGAAATTTGTAAAAATCTCCCTACAGAGATGCTAACAACGTAAAAAAGTTGGAACAGCGTATAAAAATTTCGATGAGAACTATGGCTTAGTGGTCAGACCGCCTGGTTGATTTCCAGGAGGCGTAGTTTGAGTTGCGCTCCGTTTAAATTTTTATACGTTTTCTAAACTCGACACTAGATTGAAGAAATGAAAATGTAATTTAAATTAATATTTTATTTCCTTGAATGAGGATCGAACTCATTACCAGTCGCGTTTACAGTCACACACTCCTCCTCCTGCGCCACGGCTGGCTTCCAACGTAAACGTTCCTCCAGGAACGTAAATCTTAATTTATTTAAGTGGTGAAGCAATATTCAACGTTAGACATTTAAATTATGCGGTGAGAGCTACTTATCTAAGTAAAGGCAACTAGTTAATGCCTTTACTTGTAGATTATTTTAGTATGTTTTTATATTATCATAAACTGAAGGAATGTAAGATTTTCTTATTATATGCACTACTATTATACGATTTAACGTTTTACGAATACTAACAGTGTGCCCCTGCGCCACGACTGGCGTGGGATTCGAATATATTTTTTTTTCATTCTGTTAAAACATAGCCCCTTGAAAAATGGTGAGCGGAGAAGAGATACATTAAGGGTGAAAAAAAACCAAGTGATACATCCAGTTTGCCGCTATTGCGTACAAGTTTATTTTACCCTATATATTAACAAATATAAGGGTAGCAATGAATACATATATTCCAAAATGCGAACTCCGTATTTCACGAAATACGTAATATTACAAAGGGAATTCACCTTATACTTTCTATTAAATTTTAATTGAAAGCCTTAATATTTGAACACTGAGACCCTTTGTCGAGTATATTGTGTAAAATATTTCTTTACGTGTATACCCATTCTCAACGTGCTTATTGGTGTTATGTTTAAGAAGCTTGATCAGTATAATAATATCTGTGAACAAAATGTACTTAAATCGCTTTCTGTAAGATCTACAAAAAATATCTAAAATTATTTTAAAATATTTTGCTTATATCAATCAAATTTCAAAATTCAACATGCAATACCTTCTGAGAGTATTGGAGAACGATAGATTCTTAATTGATACGGATTTTTTTAACACTAGGCTCCCAGATTCTCGTTTATGGGATCGGAGTGTCTTAACTTAGGTTCCATGGTTTCCTCTTCCTACACTGCTACGTGCGAGATATAGCGTGAAGCTACAGAAAACTGTAAGGAAGCTAGATTTTATAAATATTTTCTTGACATTTTATTAAAATTAAAATTTTAATAAAATTAAAATTTTATTAAAAAAATTTTAATTATAACATATTTGTGGTTAGACACATTATACGAACTATAGAATATATGAGTCTGCTAAAGCTAAGCGCTTAAATCTAAAGATATATATTTTTTATAGATAAGATTTGTTTGTTGTATTTTATAGATTTCTTTATTAATTTATATTGTGGGGCGCCGAAAGCAGCCAGACTTTCATTACATTATAAAATATATACCCAAAGCTGAAAAATAATACCATTAGGTAATATGGAGTTCGGGTAGTAGTTGCTGAAAAAATCATTTATTATAAAGGGATTAAAACCATTTTAAATATCAATGGATAAAGTCATTTCTAATTTTATTCTCAAAAAATATAAGAAAAATGAGCCGTATATTTTAATTTTGTTAAAATATATTGGGTAGTATTTTTGGCACCTTATTTACCTGACACACCAATGAAACTGACAAAATGACCAACGCCCAATTCCATGTTCTCTATTAGAACTTACTAGTTTTAGGTGTATACGCACAGGGAAGTCTGGCTTGATTTGAATCTTATTCCATTATAAAAAATACGGTATAAAATATTTTTTATATTTTCTTAATATAAATGTCACGTTTGAGTGGAAAAATATTTCAAATCACTTTCATTTACTAAGCCAATCCAATTTCCGTAGTTTTAAAGGAATAAATTTAAAATATTGTGAAGAAATATAGCGACTATTTTGCTACGGGTAAAACTGTATCAGTATTTTTATATCTTTTTTTGAATTTTTATTTGATATTCTTTATATGAAATCAAAGAATTTATACGTATATGTATGAATGTGTGTCAAGTATTTATTTAATTATTCAAGTATATTTATTTAATTTGATCGAGCGCAGTATTCGAAAGCACTTTGAAATAATATTAATTATATGTTTATTTTTATAATATATTTTTTAAAGAAATCTTCTCTTCATAAATCCCTTTTTCAAAGAGGAAGACAGGAAGAATATATTCTTAAGACACAGATGATATGACCGATTGATTTTGTTTTTGTTTTTGACCGATTGATATTATAACGAAATACCTTCACATAAAAAAAGACTATCTAATAAAATATTATAAGCGAAATTTTGATAAAATTGAGCTTATTTAAAAACAAAACTCAATTGCTGTAGCGAAAAAAAAATACTAGTGTTTTTTTTCCAGAAGTAATTTATAACGTATTATTATTACAATAATCTCTAAAAGTTCATAGGCGCATATAGCTCAGTGGCAAGAATCACGAAACAGTAAGAAAATGTTATTCTTCTTGCGAGAATTAACTACATTAAAATCGATTTTTTACATATTTACATTAGTATTTGCATGTTTTACAAGCCTTTTATAATCAGAAAAGGTTTATTGAGTTTAAATATTTTGCTGGCACAGGCCGTGAATTGTCTAATACACTTAGGTGGTGGTTAAAATTAACATTTACATGCTGTGTAAATGATATTTCTCTATTCTTTTTGTACCGTATACAGACATCTATAGATAATCGTTGATCCGACGTTCACGTTACATCCTGTATAAGAAAAAATGTTATTGGGGACTTTTATTACTGTAGCAGAACCCAAAATAATTATTTTTTTTATTTTTTCTCTTCGTCTGTGCGCTTCTTATCGCTTATCTCAGAATTGGCTTGACCGATTAAAGTGTGGTTATCACAATCGAATTCTGGCAAGCTTCCGTTAACATGTAGGGTTTAATACAATCGGTTCACAAATAAAAAAGTTATATGAAAAAAAGTACATAAATTTGATAAATTTACTAATTCGTATACTCCAATGTAAGTTGCCACACTCTCAAGCATGGCTGCTTGAGAGTAGTTGAACGTAGTGCATGAAGTTTGTCAATGATAGACAGGGACACATTCTATATTTTCATCTGAAATTTTTGCGGAAACAGAAATTGTATGGGAAAAACTACGTTTGTCGTGTGCCCGCAGTTATAGTTTATATAGATAGGTGTTCAATAACTTAACATTTTTCTATTAAATATGAAAATCAAATGAATTCCCAAAACACTTAAATTAAGATTAATATAATGCATAAGCAAGCTTAAATCATTTTTACCAAGCACCACCCTACCCTAGACCTACAGTTATGAATTTTAACGTGTTAAAATATAAATAAAGGAAAAAATTTGAAACTTACTAGTTACTTATTAATCTATTTCATACTAAATACACGTATGTTAATGCAGACTTTAATTTGTCAACTTTCTTCGCGGCATCATCAAAACCTATAAGATATTTACCAATTACAATTCTGAAATTGGTACAGAACCCTCTGTGGGTGAGTCTGATTCACGTTTGGTCGGTTTTTTCATATGTTTCAAGCGGGCACCGGGCTGTGGTAATATTTTATATTATATTGAATAATAATCCTCTTTGCCCGATAAATTATCAGTTTTAATCGATAGTCATTCAATGATTTAATTACAGATTGCAATGCTCATATTGAAATATGTACATATCTCAAATTATTGCTGTAGCTTCATTATGGATTCGGTGAATTATTCGATGTTGATAAAGAGATGTATTGAAACTTACTGTAGAACATTCAGCAAAATTACTTCAATACAATAAAATAGTATATTGGAATATTAAGTAATATGGAGGCCAGTCATGATGTGCTCCACATGTTGTGGGTTCAATTTCCCACTCGAGGAGATGATATATTAAATACTGCCATTTTCTTCGCCTCCATCTGCCCATCCTGATGTACACTGGGAATAAGTGTGAAGCTGATTTTTTTTATTATATCTCCGACAACGACGACAAAAATATATTTTGCTTTTTATTTTAAAGTTTAAATGAACTCTCTTATAATTAACATTAAAACACTTAAATAAATGTTCTTTACTTTAAGCAATATTTAGCTTACAAAAACAAAATTGGAAAAATCACAAACAAACACAAGGTAAGAAATAAAAGAAATAAATAAAAAAAATCTTCAAAAGAACAAAAACTTTGAGAAACGAAGGATAATCTCGATAAAACAGAGCAGAGCTATAAACTTGACCTGCCTTTATCCTGGTATCAACAAGAAAAGTTCGAGGACAATAGGCGAAGATGACTTTAGTTCTATCGAGGGCCATAAAAATGTGGGTCGAGTTCGAAATTAATGCTGTACGGATTCGATACATTTCTACATATTTTTTTACCGTGATTTTGAAAAACTTTAATAAAGTTATTAGAAATATGCTATTAGATTGGTGGATAATGTGAATTG
>DVQM01001469.1:0-11988 GCA_018231645.1 Heliconius ricini | reverse complement strand
TAGGTTTATCCACAGTGTGCTCACATACAGCTGACTTTGATACATGCCCATTCTTAATATCGGAGATGTGTTCCTTCACCCTAACACCGATGCTTCTCTATGTTTGACCAATGTTTGACAAGCCACAGTCACAATCTAGTTTATATACACCTGCACACTGTAAGTTTCCAAAAATGTATAAAAATACAAAATATACACGATTGATCCGGTTAAAATAGTTTTATTTAAAATGAATAATAATCTTGAAGATCATAGAACTTATTAGACCAAATAGCTAACCAATCAAACTAAAGCATAGAGGTTAAAATTATCGTTACTGATGATCCATTAGAAGGCATTTTAGTAATGTAGAACATTTTCACTGTACCTATACCAATATATAATACCAATATAAACGTTGTATCAGAAGGTGGCTAATGTGCTGACTGTTGTCTCGCACAGCTGTTTTCTAATTGATATGGTATTTTGATTTTTTTAAATGATTGAGGCTGATTTCATTTCATTTTTTTGTTTCCGTACCTCAAAAGGTAAAAGCAAAACCCTCATAGGAACATTCTTTTGTCCGTCATGACCATTTGTCTAGAGATCACTTGCAGGAATCAAACTGCATTGCTGCATTTTGTATGAAATTTGAATTTCCCGTGGACCTATGAAATTGAGCACGAAGTGGAAACTTACAATACAAATAAAATCTAAAATGTGTAAATAGGTATTTCATAAAAAAACTAATTACAAACTTATACTTGTAATTGATTTCATATATTAAAATTAGAACATGTGGCTGCCGCACTTCACCGGTTTTATTTTAATATAAAACATGATCTGTTATTGTATTTTTATTTTGGCCTTTCTTTTATTATGCAATTATTTTTTTTATAAAAATCTAAACATATATTAAACATCCCATTTGAAGCTAATTCATATGTCCCAATTTCATAATGGTAGTGTACATCAATTAAATCATATTTTCCTTTTAACACCACTCAAAGTTCAAGCATAGGTAATCTATCCAGTCAATCTATTCAACTCCAGCCGAAGCAAACATGACTGGTGCTATCAGCGTCTCGCACGTGCCTTATCCTCAGTTGCGGTGTGTCTATGCACGTAGCTCCTCTTGAGCCGATTTACGATTCAACGTCTACGTACGTATGCGTGAATTGTGACCGATATTCTTGACGTTGCTGGAAAAGCTTCTCATTTTTAAGCAGCTTTACCGTAAAGCCTGCATGAGAACCTGTCTGACTAAATACAATTCTAAATTTAAGCCTTATATACTTCTACTGGCCATACAGCATATAAGCCGGCCGACGGAATTAAAATACAGTCAACATTTTACACGTTTTTAAATTACCTAAGTTGCATCTTATTTTATAAATTCAAAATATAAATTTCTCACGATGGGCAATAACTAAAAGTCACAGCCGCTTTATACACAGAAATATCACAGTTATCCCTATTTAGATTGCTTTATGAATTTCTTTTCTTTTTAATTTAGTTTAGTTTTGGTCTTAGTACTCTGTCGACCCTGCTACGGGGTACAAGTCAAGTCACGTCAAGTCGCTAGTACTATGTGAAATTTGCAAATTAAATTTTAACGCAGTAATAAACAATAGAAACCTTCTAAAACATATCCCGCAATCGTAAAAAACAAGTTTTTAATTTTTGTATTGTGTTTGATTAGATTATGTGCAGTATGGAGGGAAAACTCTTTCTCAGCTTTATTAAGTCTCTTGCAAAACATTTTTTAATTTCCAATATTGACCCGTATTATTATTTTGCATTTTAAATCCTTTTATTTCATATTTGTAAGTATTTATAACGTATATTTTAGTAGGTTGTTAATAATTTAAAAACAACGAATTAATTAAAAAAATGAAGGCGTTGCGTGTTAAATGGCGGAACTCCACGCCGCCTTTTATTTTCGTATTATTGCAAATTTTATCATTTATTTTCTATTACTAAGATAACAATAAATATAATATGTGTAACATCTGCATCTATGGAATATTTATATTTAGGTTCTGGAATCCCGTAATAATCAATCATTAGAAATCAATTTGGAAATATGGAACATTTCTATTCGGGCTCGAATCATTTTTTCTCGTTGCTCCAATATTCTGTCAACACGTCATACAGTTGTAAAATATTTTTCAATTACGATGCAATTTCATTGAATCATTGACACATTGAGCTTTTCACGCCTCGCCTTATGACCTCGATAGAAATATTTTGCACGGAATGAATTTAAAACGATAGAGTTAAAATCAATATTATTTCTGATTGTACGTATAACGTATTTTTATGTGAAATTTATCATAAATTATAATAAATTTCACATAAAAATACGTTTTAATTTTATATTGAATAGAAATTTCAAATAAGATATTTTTGTATGTGTAAAAGATACATACAGTATTTTTATATTACTTAAAATGTGGATATTTCTTAAACATGCTGAATTTCTTTTTAGCTTCACGCCGCATCGTGCTTGTAACAGAGTAGGTAGGTGTTAAGACACTCCTCACTTTCTGTCGAATTCTTGAGGCATTGCGAGTACGAGAGGTGGAACTTAACGCCGCGTTTTGCCTCGACACTAGAGCGAAAAAATTTAAATATTGAAGACTTCACACACTTGTGCCCTGCGCTAATGATAGATATTTTTTAAACATTTTTATAATTAACATTTTAGTGTTAGATTTTATTAAATTATATCCTTTTTGTCGTTTTACTTTTCATTTTGCAATACCTATACTGTTCCAATGATGATGTTTGTAAAAGATTTCATTTTAAATCCAAAGTAGTTACAAACAAAAATGCTACGTAGTGCGAATTTATTCCGAGAAACGCAAACACTGTGCGCGACGACAACAAGCGCAATCAAGAAAAATTGTAAACTTACTTGCAGGAACATCTTTTGTTACTTTCTTGAAATATTTTAATATTTTATTTACTATTCTGTAGGTATTTGAATTATAAAATAATATTCACTAAAGAATGTTTTTTCCAAACATAGATTAAGCCAGTAACCATTCGTGGTGCAGGCACATGCGTGCGAGTGTAAATGAGACAACTTGTGACTTCGATTCCCACTCGAGGAAATGAATTAGTTTATATTTTTATTTCCTCACTCTGGTGCGAGATTGGATTCTGCCACTCAAGACGCTATGCCTACAGAATTTGGTGGGTAGTGGGGAACGGAAGTGTCTTAATGGGAACGTAATATTTACACTAGGTTCTCAGGTTGCCTTTGTAAAACTAAAAAATGTTTAGTATATTCAATTCCATCTTCAAGGTAAAAAGTATTTGTAATATATTTTAACGTTCACTATTTACTTTCCAAATCCATAAACAAAACAAACGTGACAGGTCAACGCAAATGTACATCCTATCCTGTATCCTCTATTACAGCTACGTGATATCAAATTGCGTAGGAACCTGACACGCTGTATGACTGACGTCGCGATATTTACTCGCATTAATTGCCCTTTGAAGAGAACATTCTTGCTCCTAAGATAGCGCTTGTGTGTGACAGGTGTTGTAAGGAGAGTGTGCTACATATATTTTGTACGTGTGAAACATATATATATTTTTAGCTTCATACTATATTCTGCATATTGTTGCCCATTTCCGCCAAATTCTGGAAGCATTGCGTGTTGAGTGGCAGAACTCAAAGCCGCGTGTTGCCTCGACACCGGAACGAAGATATAAAAAGACACATTTCAACAAATATTTCATTTCTCCGAATGGGGATCGAACCCACAACCTGTTATACTTTATGCCCTTACGCCTGCCCCTATTTGCCTGTATTATTCACTATGTACTAGTTATTTACCTAGTTACTATGTGCTAATAGAAGCCAGTTAGATACTAACGCATCACTAGGTAGAAAACTTTAAAGTTCGAAATAAACATAAATAAATATATTATTTTAAGCTGCGTATATTCTTCTTTGTACATATTTTGAATATATACAAAACGTACATATATACCACATAAAGATTGGTTCAATGGCTTTGCTGTCGACGGTAGCAGGTAAATACAATATTTTTATATTTACACTATTAATATGGATAGAAATATTTCGTATTGAATTCTGTTTTCAAAGATCTCTTCAAAGGATTTACACTGTATCAACAAAAATAGGGTAAGTCATGGTTGAGCGGATTGGTGATAAAGACTTTCGATATAATGCAGCGAGGCTTATTGACTACATTTCATTTACAATTTTATTTTCAAGGAAATCTTATACGTTAAAATATTTTGTTATTTTGTTTTAATGCATCCCAATAAAACTTTAAAAAGGTTGCATAAAATGAAAAATATTTTTTTTTAACGTCACCTGTATCCCGCACATAGCAAAGTAACTGAGAGCGCTAAGACACTCCGTTCCCTATTTTCCGCCGAATTTGGAGGCGTGTTTAGTGACGGAACTCAACGCTGCGCTGTACCTCTACACCAACGTGAAGAAACTGAAATATTAAACATATCATTTCCTCGATTTGTAATCGAAACCACAATCTGTCCCGTTTATAGCCACGCTTTGTGCCCCTGCGCCACGACTGGCCTCAATAAGGCTTTTATAGATGCAAATTTATAGATAAAATGCACTGTATTTAAGTCGTAAATAAAAAGTATCGTACACGGTAAGATATTAAGCTCCTAAATATTGTTGTTGAGGAATTCCACTTTGCTGTATGACGTGTCCCTTGATCGTAACTCATCTCGTCCCGTCTCATATTACACTTTTGTAGGCCTTTTGTAGTTTGGAGGTTACAATATGAGATCCATGCTGCCTCAAATTATGGTAAGATAAAAACTTTAAAGAAACACTAAAAATAAAAATATATTAGAAAAAAATTAATTGTGAATGATCGCGGATTTAATTATAAGCCCTTTAGTGTTACTAGTTAAGTTGAATAAATATATAATTTTGAGTAGTAGTACCATAAAAATACCTGCAAAATACTTGCAAAAGCAATATTTTAGAAGTTTTTAAAATTTCACCAACGTTTTGTAAATATTTACTTATCAATAATAATTTGGTGCTTTAATTTTTTCATATCCCTATTCTAATTAGTGAACGTGAAAAGTAAGAAGAAACTATATAGATAAGATCATTATTGGTCTGATCACACTTAATTTTTAATTTTTACAATTTTTTTTTCAGCTTCACACTGTATCCGCACATGGCAGAGTAGACAGAGGGAACCTAGTGTTAAGACACTCCGTTTCATATTTTCCGTCGAATTTCGGAGGTATTGGCAGTAGATGAAAATATTTAAACTTGCCTTTCCTCGAGCCGTTTGTTTGCTTTACATGGTTTTTCAATTTTTATATCAAGCGCCATCTGTAAATAAATTACGGCACTATATGAATATTGAATAAAAAAGACTTGGTTTCATGATCCATACATTGGTAGATGGCGGTGTCAGCTCATTCGAGAAAGGAGTTATGTTACAATGTGAAAGAGCGAGCGATACTTTAGTCAAATTCATTTGACGCAATACAGTAAAATAGAGTTAGTGGTGTTTTCCTGCAATCGTGTTGTAATACAAAATTATGGATAGATTTTATGATGAAAACAATGATGTTTTAGCAATATTTTTTGATTTGGACAATACTTTAATACAAACCAGGAAGGGAGACAGCAAGGCCTGTAATAAGGTTAGTGATTTTTTTAATATTTTGACATTGCCATTTGCCACGGTCATGGGAAGTCGGAATGAAATGCGAAGTGAGTGCGCGCGCTGTCATCGTTAGATTCTACGTCGTTGGAAATTTCGTTTTACATCGCTTGCACCCGCGTGTTTAGCGTTCACGTTCCAGTGTGATGTATAAATAGAACTTTCATAGTTGGAGAACGTGAGCTCGACGTCCAGATTTAGTTATTTTGGAACAGAACTCGTGCTAATTATAAAGGTGATGTAGACAGTTCGCTCAATTCGATTGCTCCTCGCTCAGAGAAGCGTGTGATCTGCTGCGTTTTGTGTGCAAGTCTAGAGTGCTTTGCTACGATGGGAGACATTTCCGAGCCAATAAAAAAATGCATACTCATTTTAAAATCTGCTAAGAGTGACACAGAAAAATTTGCTGCGCTGTTTATGGTAACAAAATTAGTGAAGAGCAAGGACTGTAATGCTGCAGCGAAGAAAGCGTTATTTGAGGCGATTGGATTTAAATTTTTGAAGAAACTTTTAACAGGCAATAATAGCCAAGATGACTGTCCGCCGTCCGTTTACAAGTCCGTCGCCTTATCCATACTCACTTGCTTTTGCAACGAACCTGAACTATCAACGCATCCAGAAATGCTGGCCAACATACCTGTGTTCCTTGACATAGTGCAAACATCAGACAATGAAGATTATGATGATAACCTTATTATCATTAGTGAAGCCTACACCTGCCTACAGTGCATTGCAGAACATGAAGCTGGTCAAAAGGCTCTCATCGAAGTTGGAGCTATTACCAAAATGTCAGAAATTTACTCTCATCAAAGCTTCCAAACTGATGAAGCTCTTAATATTCTTGTAAAACTAGTTAGCAGATATGGCCCTGAGGCATGGGGTAATGATCCAAAGCCTTTTCATGCATTAGTAAATAAAATTGCATTGGATTTTGCTACAGATCAATCAGAGAGAAAATTTGAATTAGCTACTATATTGAGTGCTTTACTGTATAGCTGTAACAAAGTAACTGTGTTACCAGGCTCATCTGATGAAACTTGGCCGCAAAGTATCTATAAGGCTCTGTATGATATTTTAACAAGTAAAATTGGCAAAAATCAAAGAGATCCTGCTCTTAAGCTTGCAGCAAATATTATTGATTTGCTTGGTGTAGAATGGACATTCAATGACGAAGAGAACCCCAAAAAGTTCTTTTTATTATTATTACAATTATGTGCCATTGAGGTACGAATGCAGCTTGAAGATAGAAGTTTTAAACAAGCTTTCTCAAATGCTGAACTAGTTACTGCTTGCTTTATTGTGTTGGAATCTTCTATCAACTATATGGGCACTGATCAGATAGACTTGGAACAAAAAGAGAAGCAGTCTGTGTACACCAGTCTCAAAGGTGCATTCAACGCTGTTGTATCAATTTTAACTAAAGTATCAAATGACAAAAACAAAGACAAACTTCCAGATGCTGAAAAAGTTTTTATATGTGCAATGGTAAGAGTATTAGTTGCTTGGATTGCTCAAGAAACTACTGCAATGAGAGAACAAATTTACAACTTACTCCCATTTATATTTACCCTTGCAAATGATTCTTTCCATGCTTATAGAGCGAGGAAGTTAGCTGAAAAGAACAAATCTGATGGAGAAGCCATGGATTCTGATATATCTTTGATGGGCCAGATTGATTTATTACGCTTGATGCTTCCTGCATTATGTCATCTTGTTGTTGAAGACAAAGCTAGAGATATTGTCTTAAATTTGAAACAAGAGGATATTTTATATGAAGCAATGAATTTCCATTGGTCGATTGTGCATTACAAAAAACCTCCCATTCCTAAGTCAGAGAGAGGAAAAGTTAAAACTCAACCAGAACCAGAGTTACACCCTCAGGTACTTGAAGATATGAAAGATTCAAGAGCTGCAATGGTCAGTCTTTGCAACATATTCATGAACTTGACAGTATTGGCACCAAAAGTTGTAGAGAATAGCATGTTATTTAATACTCTGCTCAAATTCATATTCAATAACTTACCCGAACTGAAAAACATCCCTGAAAACCTTGTTCTACATGGGCACCTAGCAGTTTTAGGACTCCTCCTGCTCAAGCAACAGGCGAGTAAAGTAAAGAAAAATGATTTTTCTATATGCCGTTACATACAATCAACTATAAGATTTCTTTGGGATGCCTACAATGTTGATGAATCAAATGACCCTAATGCATTAGTTGTATCAATGACATATAAGGAAAACTGGAATGAAATTGCAGATTTATGGTTTTTGGGAATGCAAACCTTAAGTGGTGTTTTAACTACAATCCCTTGGATCTCCGAGTTTGCTATAGAAAGTGGTTGGGCACAAGGAATAGCAGAAATGTTGGTCAAAGTCAAAGTTGGTACACTAGCTCCTAATGTAAAGTCAGCATTTGAAGACTTCTTATGCAGATTAGTAGACTCAAACGAAAGTGCTATACCTGTCCTTAAAAAAGGTGGTGCCTTAAAAATGTGTCGGAATCACAGAATGATGGATTTAGGCAAAAAACTGTTTGGCGACTAATTATTACAATATCATGCTTTTGATATTACATACAGATGCTTTTTATACTGAGAACTGTACTTAAACATTATTCTTGATCGACTACTACATTCTTAATTTTCTGTAAATATTACCTAAATATTATTAAGAGTTATTTGTTACTTATGTAAGAAATAAATATTTTGTCACAATATTCAAAGAGAGTTGTCTTAATAAACGGTGTTGCAGTAACGTGTTTTTTTTGTTACATTTATATGCTGGTAGTAAATATGTAGGTACTGAAACAAAAACTTTTACTGTTATCTAATTATATTTATTAATTGTGTACAACTGTAGTTGTCTAATAGATGAGTATCATCTTACAAACACGACTTGTTGCCAAGGAACAGGTGATTGTACTGCAGTAAGAGTTGAGATCATTGCCCTCAAACTATTCCTGGATTAGACACTTCCTTTTGCTCGACGAGCTTATGTTACTTTCAATTTCAATCTAAATAAATACTTTAAAATGAAAACAAACTGTCTATTTTACATATACTTACTTGCCTTTATATCAATCAGCATTGCCAGATGTCCCGATCTTTTGCACTAAAATTATATGTCCCGAACGGGACAGGCATTGTCCCGCTCTTGGCGGACTATTCTACGTAGGTACAGTGTTCTTTTTTTTATTACTTTAAGATTTTGCTTAGTTATTAATCATTCCATAGTACATCAAACATACATACATATAATTAATCTGAAGACTTATATCGTTTAAACATAGTGACGTTCTTCTATTAAATATATATATATATATATATATATATATATATATCAGCTTCACGCTGTATCCCTCTAGAACCTAGTGTTTTAGACACTCCGTTCCCCACTTTATGCCAAATTCTGGAGGCATTGCGTGTTGAGTCTAATACATATGTTGTATATATATGTTTAAGTATTTTAACCGACGACCTCTGTGACGTATCGAAGATAATAAAGAATAAATAGTGTATTTTATACTTATTTAGAAAATGTATAAAATTTTAACCTGCGCCTCCTGGAAACCGACCAGGCGCTCTGACCGCTAAGCCATACGTTCTCATCAAGCTACAAACTCTATATAATTCCTAGTAGGCAGTCCAAGGCTCCAACATCCATCTCCATACCGCCTCGATGTTATCATAACATAAATTTTAGTACATAATTACTTAGTTACAGCTTGACCTAACAAAATAATTAAAGAAAAAGACAAAGTCAAAATAAAATAAAATAGATATCTCACCTATCATGTTGTATAAGCGCAATTGAACTAGCAACCAGATCTTCAAACTGTTTTTCACTAGCCGAGCTGCCTTGCCTTTTGTGATGATGAGGAGTATTTGCAGCTGATGAGGCAGGAGTTAATGTCCTCTGCACTTCAGTGCTTAAACTCTTCGTGAGGTTTCCATTAGATTTACTGCCGAATAAACGCCATGTTGAACCTGTCGTAGAATCTTGGCTTTTCGTCGAACTACTCTTCCACGGGAAGACGCCTCTGTAACAAACAAAAGATTATATGAAAAACATCCACTATTAACTTTTTTTGCGGTGATATAACTTATAACTATAGAAAATGGTAGAAAAATCGGTTCTTTTTAAACACAAGGTTTTTTTAATATTTTATAACATTATAGCATAGTTACCTATCAATCATGGTTATACATAACCGTATCAGACGTGTATCCGGAATGTTATAATTTGCTCTCGCGTCTGTCGTGGGTTGATAATAGATTCCACGCAAATTTAATACTAAACTGTTGTAACTTTAATATTGATGTACTATAGAAAATACTTTTATTTTGTTTAAAATAAAATAAAACAGCAGTCTTCTTTAATAAACATTTAAGAGGTGTCAGATTGTGCATTTTTGTGTAGACTGAAGAAATATGGCCATTATACCAAAATAACAAGAAGAACAAATCGGTAAGTAAATAATTAACTTCTCCATAGAGAGATTTATTATAAGAGAACAAAAACCAGTGAAATCGGTGTTTTCATCCAATTATAAGACACAAATAAGCGAAAGTATCCACTCAACAAGAATTATAACCACATACGCACATGTATGTAATTATATAAATGAGAAAACTCATATTTATTATATTTACATAATAACCAGTACAAGTTAAACGGTAGAGACGTGATGTACTAGAATTTCTTTATTTAGAAACTGGGTATGCAAAGTGTCGAGAAATTTTTATTAGACTGATATAACGCGTACGTAAGAATTCTTGTAATCAACGAAGCATTATAAACTGTATTTTGTATGTATACATGAAATATGTACAGGTTTTTTTTTATTTTAGTAATAGAACTAGTCTATTCTCTAACTCTACTCTCTATGATGCTGAAGATTGAAATTCACTATTATGGATACAAAACCGTAACTGCTCTACGATATTATCATCTCAGGCCGAATTTATTATTATATCATGCGCGAGAGGCGCGATGGTTGTGGGTAATGAAATATTTAATATTATCATTTCCTTAATCTGGTAACAATGCAAATAGCGGCGTTGAGATCCCCCATGGCGTTATATTTGAAAATATAACGCTACATTTAAAAATGAACGGTGGTAGTTTAAAAAAATGAATAAAGTGGTTTGCACACATTTCTCTTCGGAATAACTTCAATAACTTAGTTTTTATGTACTCAGATATTCTATATTTCAACATATTAATTCTAAATAAAACTCTAAAATAGAATTTATCGCGTATATATATATATTATACGTTTTTGGTACCCCGACGTTTCGACTTTTACCCAGTAGACGACACGTCAAAACCAACTCACCGATTATACAACACATGATATGGTAAATGTGTGAAGATAAGAAACGCTTCATACTTTATACCGTTCGTAATCTAAGAACAAAGCAAAGCTCGGTCACTTCGATATATGTATTTATAGCAGCAATACCTACAATAATTATTAACAACTAACAATCGCAATATAACGTCAATGCGCGTGTCCTTCTTACGATATACCTAGAAGGCGAACGACGACTTGGAGCGAACAATCGAATATTATAGATTATAATTTAAAAATTAATTTCAAATAATGTAAAAAAGTGAGGTCAGTCGTGGCGTTGGGCACAAAGTGTGACTGTAAAATCGACTGGTTGTGGGTTCGATCCCCACTCCAGGAAGTGAAATATTTATTAACATTTATATTTTCATTTCTTCGCTCTGGTGTCGAGACTAAGCGCGGCGCAGAATTCCGCCACTCAACACGCAATGCTTCCAGAACTCGGCGGAAAGAGGGAGTATCATGACACTAGGTTCCCACTGCTGTGTGCGACCGATACAGCGTGAAGCTGTTTTTTTTTAATTGAATTAAACTTAATGTTGAATTATCTTAAACCATCGCCATTTAACTAGATACATCAAGGAATACGGTATATTATGTTTCTTTACTTTTATTAGGCAAGTCAAAGCGTCAGTTGTCACTCTCTACATTTGCAGAGAATTTAGCAAAGAGTTATTATTATTCTTCTTTCACATTAATTAGTTAGCAATATAACATTTCATTTATCATTAATATAGTGAATTGTTAAGGGACTTTACAAGTGCCCAGTTCAAGTCTAAATAAGGGACTCCTTAGTAATAAAGGGTTCCTGCAAGTATACGTATTAGGTATTATATAATATGTACACATTGAAACAAAAGTACTGAATTTTCCACCAGCCAAAAATATGCTTAAAGAAATAAAAAAGTTATTTTTAGTTTTGGAAATAAATGTTATTTCAAAATTTTCGTT
>DVQM01001468.1:0-11991 GCA_018231645.1 Heliconius ricini | reverse complement strand
AAGTATATAATGATTTTAATGTCGTTGCTGGCTATCCCAAATGTGTTTTCAAACATTGTGGATAACTAGCAGGGATATTGAAATATTCAACATTTTAAGAAAATGCAAAATACAAACAGAATGCATGATATGAATTAAACATAATTTTGTGATAGGTACATTTCAGCAAATATGTAAAATAATTTTGTTTTTAACTTTTATTTCACCAAAAAAAAAAATATCTTTGATTGTGGATCATAAGTATATAATGATTTTAATGTCGTTGCTGGCTATTCCAAATGTAATCGATTACATTAAGGATAACCAACATCGATGTTGAAATATGCAACAATTAAAAAAATCAGAACATGTTTACCGAAATATATTATTACACCTATCATCGCTCAACATTTAGTTTGTATGAACTTTAAGACGTAAAATTTAAAAAAAACTACTTTCCCTATACCTGTAGCAATTTCCTCTCTAAGTTAATCTACGCTCGCCTACACGCCAAATCTAAGTCCCATAGATAGTCCCGTTATTTTTTATCAAATCTTTCAAGCAAGTTTTCATTTAAAAGACTACTTATTATGCTTTCTTTGTACATTATCTCTCAGTCAATATAATCGTGTAGATTCATTAGTTATTTGTACCTTTAAATTTGTTTTTTATTATATCTGAGTGAAATTGAAAACGAAATAATTTTTAACTTATGCAAGAAAGAAGAAATTGTCTTTGGTGGAAGATTGAAAGAAAACTATAATTTTAGCGTCGTTGCTGGCTATCCCAAATGTTTTAAAAAAACATTAAGGATAACCAGCAAGGATGTTGAAATATTCATCATTTCAAGATTATAATAAAAAACCAGTTGACAGTCCCAGTTTCACTATTAATCAGTCTATTATTTTAGGGTTAGCTTTACGAATTTTGTAACCTCAAGCTGTAAATGCGAATACCAGCGGCATTATCCCCCTATAGTTGATTCGAATCCATAACTATCGCGGTTATATGTTCGCAAAATTAATTAATTGCAGCAAATAAATACTAAGTATAACTTTAAATAAACACATTTTTTATGATCCTGTGAATTTACATTTTGTATATACAACTATTTGGGGACACAATTACTGGCAGTTCCAGTTTTCTAATTGTCTTTGTATTTTACTTGAACACTTATTTAACTTGCTCCAGTGTAATAACTTCTTATTTTTAAGTATTATTTATTTGACTATGTGATATTTTACCTGTTACTATAATAAACGTAGAATTAAGTTATTTTTATAGCTTCACGCTGTATTGTGCATGTAACAAGTTAAGCAGAGGGGAACAAGTAACCTAATGTTCACACTAACTGAATGTCTCAAAAATTGAGTGTTGCGTGGGGAACGCAGTGTCTTAATACTAGATTTCTTCGACCTACGTGCTCAAAGCTTCAAAAATTGATAGTTAAAAGTAAAAAAAATATATAATTATATCTTGTAACATGACATACAAAATAAACAATTTTGACAAGTAGACTGAGGTATTATCAATTTTTTTTAATATAATATTTTATAGTATTGTATTTTCTACCTGTTGGCAACTGCCTGAGGCCTTGGTTTTCATTTAGTCCATATGTATTTCTGCTATTTGTATGTAATGAAAAAAAAATGATTGTCATCTATTGTAATTTTTTAATCAAATGAAATTGAAAAGGTATCAAAAGTTTTGCCGCAAATGTTATTTGAAATTGTATAAGCATTTCAAGATTAGTTTTTTTTTTCTAGACTCGTAAAACGTAGTAGTAATTTGGGTTAATCCCGGCTTTTGGGTCGAACTTTCAGTTTGTATGGAAATTGAACGTCTTCGTAGAGCAGACTTCAGATGAGAAATTACTTTAAGAATCGTGAAAAATTAGGCATTTCTAAGTTAAGGAGATTATCATCATATAAATATTTAAATCCTTTAATCTTTTCTGACTTAGAGTGGTTATGTCAAAATATTCACTGAATACAGATCATGGGTTCAAGTTCCATTTCGTATAAGAATATTCGTCACTCGGTACTTTATTTGTGTGTACTTTGACAAAACAAAATACAATTTTTTTTATGAACTTCGAGAAATTATCTCTTAGTCATGTCCAGTAGTATCAGCTATGGGTTGTCAAACTAAACCTGAACATCAGTATTATAATTTTTCTAAGATATTTGACTGGTTACCTTTAAAAGAACTTTTCTTGGCAGACCCTGGCAAATAGACGGGATAAATGCCAGGAAGAAGAAAAAGACCTATAAAAGAACTTGGATCATAAAATTATTTAATATTTATTTATTACATATTATTATATATTATATTATTACTTATTTAGAAAACGTATAAAAATTTAAACGTAGCGGGACTTGAACCCACGCATCCTGGAAACCGATCAGGCGCTCTGACCACTAAGCCTACGTGAACGTATGGTTATGTTCAAATTTTTATACGTTTTCAAAATTAGAATTTTCCTTTTCAAAATATGAAAAAACATTTTAAAACTGTATAAAAATATTGTTTTATTATTATTATTACATAACACACAGTACATAGTGTACATACGGTAATACAAACAGTTAAGTATCTGTGCCACAGCGACCAATTCCACCTTACCCTGAATATAAATTGTGGTCAATTTCGGACTTCTCTCCAATTTCGAACTACATACAACATATAACTGAAGTATTTCCGCAGCTATCTCATAAGAATACAAATAACTTATAAATAAATTTGTTTTATAAAGGTCGATGAGACATTTATACGCTTAGAAGAAATAACGCTAACGAATGTCTTACATCTTGTTACATTTGAAGAAAATGAAATAGTCTAAAAGTAGTGAATATTTATTGTTTTAAAAAAGTTAAATCAAAATTTTTTTGTGTTTTGAGAATTTTGCTGCCTTAAAGAATCAGATAGTTTTACCTATCATATATTATACTATACCTATATAACTTGAACATGCACACATGGTATCCAGGATATGTACTTGTTTATTACTTTGGTTTTTATAAGGAAATTTAATTAATTATCGATTCTGAATATGTTATTGCATTTTAAAATGTTATAATATTTTAAAATGTTAAAATGTTATAATATATTCATGCACTTTTATCTATTATAATAGGGCAGTCGTGGCAAAGTGTGACTGTAAAACCGACTGGTTGTGAGTTCGATCCCCACTTGAGGAGATGAAATATTTACTTAAATTTATATTTCCATTTCCTCGCTCTCGTGTCGAGGCAAAGCGCGGCATCGACTTCTGCCACTCAACAGGCAATGCCTTCAAAATTCGGCAGAAAGTAGAGAACGAAGTGTGTTAGCACTAGCTTCCCTCTGCTTATCCTACTGTGTGCGGGATATAGCGTCAAGCTAATTATTATTATTTTTTAATTTATAATATATTCATATTATAATAATGCCATGCGGCGTTGAGTTCCGCCACTAAACATGCCTCTGCCTTTAGAATTTGGCGGAAAGTGAGGAAAGGAAGTGTCTTAATGGGAACAGAGCGTCTTTTTTCAAGTGAATGACATTTACATTACAATTTGTCAAACTATTTAACTAACACTTACAAATTTAAATATAAAAAACATGTATGTATGCTTTAATGCTTCTACGAAAATTTAAATATATTATCATCCCGTACGTACGTAGTACGTAGTGCGGGTCGATTTTCCATCTATGGAAATTTGTTTTATAAATATCACGAGATGGAAAACGAGTGGGGTACAATCAAACCTAACATTATTTGACTGAAAAAACGATAGTTGTACATTCTCGTGTGAATTATTTTTGTCTATTTCTGCAATAACAAAATGCGACGTTGAGGTCCACTGGTCTACATGTGATTCAAATAAAAAAAAGTGGTGAACGAAATAACCAAAAGTGAAACAAAAAAAAAAGAATATAATTCTATTTTAATACTTCACAGAGTGCAAAACCTATAAAAATTAATAAAACGCATCGCATACACTTTTACGTACGTCAAAATACATTTTTCATCAAAATAATCCTGAAAACACTCAATATGCACACTGAAGAACTTTTAAAAGCTCTTACTGCTACAGTATTATTTCATACATTTAAAGTATTATATACCGTAATACCTAGTAATAGAGCTTAAAATTACTTAGATCTTTATA
Organism: Heliconius ricini; assembly: GCA_018231645.1. Taxonomy (NCBI): domain Eukaryota; kingdom Metazoa; phylum Arthropoda; class Insecta; order Lepidoptera; family Nymphalidae; genus Heliconius; species Heliconius ricini. The sequence goes on along the minus strand of DVQM01001468.1, from coordinate 7,858 downwards.
CGTTGGTTAAATCGATTGCTATTGCTATTTTCATACATCGAAGCCAATTCGCGATGTTTTCGTTTTAGGCCGATATGAATTTCAGATTTGTATTGTTACTTTTCCGTTTTTGTATATTTCATTTTATTTTTGATATTGGTTTCTACTTTTGTTGTAAAGTTGTTTATGATGGGTGTGCCTATTTGTGAATGTAAGCCAAATTGTAGTTAATATAGGCAACTAGAATCTACCAAGCCTATATACCTAAGTCTATAAACAAAACCGATAACCGAAGTAGATAAGACCTACTTAGAGATCAAGTGACAGTAGCTCGTAGGAAATTTCTACATAGTTAGACAAACCTTATCGCAGCTTTAGCCTTTTTGATTTTGGCCTTCGTGGTATTTTATCATAGAGTTGCTTACGATATACGTTACATTCTGAGTATCCTAGAGAATTGAGACTGCGAGTACAGTGAGTTACATCAAAATGACTTACGTTAAGTTGTTATCCAACACAAAAAGATTTTTCAATTCGAAGAAGATTCCTGAGATTAGAGCGTTTTACTGAACAAACTCTTCAGTTTTATAATATTAATATAGGTTTAATATATAAACGTTGCTTTAACTAGATTTTGAACCTGTAATTAATACAATCAAATGCAAGTTCATATATACCAGACCACTGAGACATTTTATACAATTAATGATATTTTTGTCGCATATTTAAACAAAGATTACCGCAAGATAAAGCTTCTAAAATGTAATCTTTACTTCCCCTTCATGTCTCACATTAGAGATTTCCTTTATTATTTCCAGAGTATAAAAAGTAAAGCAAAATATATTTTATTTCCAGTGGATAAGAACGAAAATCCACAAAAAAGATGTATACATATGATGATACGTCTTCACAAGATATTGGAGGTTTATTGAGAAATATACCTTATTACAAACTTTTTAAGATTTATTATTGTCCATAACGTTGAAGAACAAAAAGATCCTCTTTTCTTTCTTTGATCAATGATATTGAAAAATAAGCGCTCATGTTTTTAGCTTTTTTGCTCTTACTCTGATGAAGCAAAGAGGAATGTGAGAGGAAGACACGATATGTAAAGATAATCAATGAGTTATATTCAATATTAATATTTACTTTGTTTTATTAGTTAACTCAGTTTGGCTCTGGTGTTTTACTATAAGCACGGCGTTCATTTGCGCTAAAGTGAAATTGTAAAATCTATCAGTCGTACTATTATTAAATAGTTTTTATCAGCAGAGTAACTTCAAATATCGTTATATTTTTAAATAGATATATATTGTTAATAAATAAAAGGAAAAAAATACTTAACCTTGTACCACTCCAGTTTTAAGCCCTATAGCTGAACTTTATAACATCACATTTATATCGGAACCTTTACTTGAAATAAACTAGTATTCACCTATAGATCATACATCTTGTTTTATAGTTTTACTCTGTATTGCACATATAACAGGATAAGCAGAGGTAACTACATATTAAACCAATCCGTTTCCCACTTTCCGCTCATTTTATAAGACATGGCTTGTTTAGTGACGAAACTCAACGCCGTGTTTTATCCTGTTCCAGAGTCAAAAATGAAAATAGTTCACACTCCTTAGTGCAAATCGAATCCATAACCGTGTTTACAGTGTGACCCTGCGCCACGTCGCATCCATTCACAATAGGTAGGTATATTAAACATATCAGAATTCATCTGTACGAAAATTTAATAATACTTCGTGCCTTCACCACACGTTCATATCTTTTGGATGGTATAAAATTTTATTTTTCCAAATTATATCAAAATTTCCTTTTTAATATAGTCATTCTCATATGAATATACGACAGATATATTCCTTTTTTAAAAGATTTTATTTAGCTTGGCCACTTTATTTGTTTGTTTGGTTCAAATTTAGTAACTGGTATTTCACCCCCTTCCTGACACCAGACCGATCTGATGTTTGGTACCTACTTTTAATATTAATTTAACAATAAAAAAAATTATGCCTGTACATCCGAAATGGCCGCCGATACAAAATGGCGGATTACATATTACTTCGCAACAACCTCTTTATGGGTATCATATGAAAGGCTTTATTGGTAGAATAGAGCTTATTATTTTTCTTAGTATAAAAAAATTAAATTCAAGATGGCCGCCGCGACAATATGGCAGATTATATATTAACGCGTGAAACTATGTATATTAATTTAGTTTTTATATATATTAACTCTCGATACGCAACGCCCAACGATTTTAGATTTTTATTTTTATTTATCTGATCAATATCTCAGATTGATGAGAAGATTGGTGCGATCTGGTTAGCTACCAGATCTTACCGAATTATTTTTTTAGTTTTGAGTACATTACCAGCATTATTTTTATTGTAATAAAACCGTTTAACATAAAAATATATTTTATTTTTTTTATTTTATTTTAATCACGCTGTATCCCGACATAGCCAAGTTGGCAGAGAACTTAGTGTTAATACATTCGGTTCTTCACTTTCCTCCGAAATTTTCGAGGCATTGCATGTTGAGTGGCGGAACTCAATGTATTGGATTTTTTTTTTTATGGCAAAGACACGGCAAACGAGCGTTCGGGTCACCTGATGCTAAGTGACTACCGCCACCCACGACCCCGTGCAACACCAGAGGAGCTACAGGTAAGATGCAGGCCTTTAAGATGTGTTGGGCGCCGGGGCCCTGCACTACTTGATGCGAAACACAGTGGCATAAAGCCAACAACTACTTCAGGCCGGTTTTAAATACAATCGGGGGGGTGGTAATGATCCGGTCATTTCTGCCCAAAAAGTATAAAAGTATATTGAATTGGAGTCATTGTTAATAAGGACTTGACTGGTTGTGGATTCAATTCCTTCGTCATTCAATCACTCGTGGAAATACATTATAAAAATAATAAAATTCTCCCCGCGCTAATAACAAAACAATTGTTTTAATTTCTAGTATATTAAAAATTAAAGTACAAAGTGTTTTCTCTTTCCTTCACTTTTAAAAGTTAAGCAAAGTAGAGCATTCAGACTCTCTCATATACGGTAAAAATAACAACTCTCCCTTCAAAACTTTGTAAAAACACAAATATTATTTCGAGAATCGTGTTCAAATTGTGATCAACATATCCACGTGAAGCCACCATACAATCTATTGTTACGTTTTAGTCCAATTAGGGAGCACTAGAGACAGAATTTGCAATGTAAATGATATTGCCGGGGCCCATTTGCAATTGCTAACTAAGCATCGCTAAGTAGACGATCATTATACGCTAAATAGATCATTATACGTGGGTGTATAAGTGAAATATTATTGTTTAATTTATATAAATAAAATAATAATAAATATAATAAATCAGCTTCATCCAGTATGAAGCTGATTTAGCTAGTTTTAAGTCACTCCGTTTTCCATTTTACGCCAAATATTGGAAGCGTTGCGTGTTGAATGGCGGAACTCAATGTCGCCGTTTTCCTCGACACCAGGTTATGAAATGAGAATATAAATCTTAAAAAATATTTTATATCCTCGAGTGGTTATTGAAACCACAACTAGCCGCGTTTACAGTCACACACTTGTGCCATTATATTATTATATTTAACGATTATCGTTATTTAATTGTGTGTATTGAGGCCGTCGTGGTGCAGCAGCTAGTTATGGGTTGGATTCCTGTTCGTCGGTGTTGATTATTTTCATGTTTTCGCTCTGACAAGAAAATGATGCGCGGTGTTTAACTCCACTCTGCACGCAATGTCCTGAGTATTAGGCGATTCATGAAAATTCAGAGGAAGAAATATAGTGTTAACGCACTCTGTTTTATATTAAGTACAATTATTTTATTTATTTTAGCTTCACTTTGCATCCCGTGTTTATCGCTCTGCCTAAAATAGCTACAAATATCTCACAAATACACCATTTTGTTTTATTTTATGAAAAAAGGCAACTTGAAGCTTTCTTCCTGAATGTTCATTGCAGGATGTGACCTAATGTTAGGAATGGCGGAATTTAGCTCCACACTATTTCTGAACCAGAGCGAATGAATAAATTAATTCCACCAAATGGCAATCGAACCCGTAACCCTGAACTCGATCAATCGACCTTCTTTTATAGGGAAGATAATAATATTCTTTGAACGTAATTCAAACAGCTCCAGCCAAGAACTCGCCAAGTTCGTAACTTTAAAACGCTTTGAATTCTAATTTAGTTGATTAAAATTGAATCGTATTCAAATGGTAGTTGTAAAATTTTATTAGTCAGTTAGAGCTCCCGTTACTCTGGTAATTTCTACGCTAAATAGATTATATATAAAAACTTATTTACGCAGATATTTCTATAGAAGTTATAAAATTATATTATAAAACTATAATAATTGGTAGTTCTGATATTTAAATGCATAGAGGCCTTCAGATGCTTTGGTTTTAGGTTCGATGGTTAGGCTTAAAAGTATTATATCCATAACCTTTTTAATTCAATCATAATTCTTAATATCTCTATAATTTTCAGTATCTGTATCCCGCATATAGCAGGGCAGGTATTGTTTTTATTGAATACTCCATTTCCCACATTTCAAGACTTTTAGAGACATTATATGTTGAGTGGTGGTTCTAAACGCCGCGCTTTTGTACAGAAAATAAAATAACTGTATAATTGCGCCACAACGGCCTCAACAAAATTATATATATATATCTATTTCTAACTAAATTCCATTTAAAGAAAGATTTTTTTTTTCACGCTATATCCCACACATAGCAGAGTGGAAAGGGCAACCTACAAACCTAGTTAAGATACTCCGTTTTTATCAAAACACTTCCGTTCCCGACTTTTCGGCGAATTCTTGAGCGTATTGAATGATGGAGCTTCAAAACCGTGCTTTACTTCGTTAGCAGAGTGAGAAAATATTAAATGTTACATTTCTTCAAATGAGAATTGAACCTACAACCGTCGCACTTACAGTCGCACGATTGTGACCTTACGCCACGACGGCCTTAAAGATAAGCATTTGTTCTACTATTGTTCTACTCAAACAAACTACTATTCTTTCCCTACAATTTAACCCAAAAAATTTGAAAAAGAAAGAAATCAAAGGACTACTCCAGGGTCATTAATTACGTCGGTGCTGTAACGCCTTACAGCTTCTTTACTTGTCTTGAGAGATAGCTTTGTTTGTACACTGTTATACTAATGTATAAGGATTTATTTTTTTGTAGATATAGCCGTGATCTATACTATTTTCTTTATTTTCGCAAAACGGTTTGTTTGGTTGGACGCGCTTATCTCAGAAACTACTGAATGGAGTTAAAATGGTTTTTTTTTGTGTTTCATAGTCTGTTTATCGTTGAAGCCATTATACTAAAATCGTTTCTGCGTACTGTAACTCCGGTCAGAGTATAACTCGAACATTCGTGTTGAGTCGTGTTTTATACACAACTCTAGAGAAGTAGGTATTATGTTACTTAGCATTAACATTATTATTTTTTGTTATTTTCAATATTATTAAGTTATTATCAATATTATCGATCATGATATCAATTCACCCGCGGCTAAATATATTGTTTTTTTTTTGAGTTATAAACTTTTCCAGGGTTATTAATGAGAAACTCTACTTTCTATACGACTACAACACATACAAATAAAGCGCACCGTTGAGGTCCAGAATTCGATACGGCAAATCACAGAAAATGGGGAACAGAGTGCCTTGACACTTAATTCTCTCTGCCTACTCTATATCTCTACTCCACACGAGATACAATATGAATTTAAAAAATATATAAAACATATTAACTTTGTAACTAAACTTTCGGAAGAACGATTTACGTTCGTTAATTCGCCAGAAAACTTGAAGTAAAGTTAAGAGACTGAAAAGTAGCATCGACTTAATATGTTAATAAAGAGATTCAGGGCTATGAATATTTATTTTATAATCTAAGATATTGATATGAAGGGTGGTTATGGATTTGATTTCCAATTGGGGTAATCGTTTTTTATCATTTCCTCAGTCAATTTGGGTAAATGCTTCCATAAATTTCGGGTCCTAAGATGCAATAAATACTCATAAACAAACATATGTAATACTTTTTATCATATATAGAAAGCGAGATAGAGAGAGAGAGTTAGTAAAATAAGCATATGAAGTTTGTTTTATATAATTTTTCAGCTTCACGCTTTAATCTGCATATAGGAGTGTAGGCATGGAAATCCACCATATTCCAGATACTGTTTGCTTTCGAGTAAACATTTTTAATGCAATCACAAAATGTTAGTATTTATATAGATACAGAAAATAATTAAATCAGCTTCACGCTGTATACCGCACACAGCAGGGTAAGCAGAGGGAACCTAGTGTGAAGACACTCCGTTCCCCACTTTCCGCTGAATCCTGAAGGCATTGCGTGCTGAGTGGCGGAACTCAACGCCGCGCTATGCCTCGACCCCAGAGCGAAGAAATGAAAATATAAATGTAAATAAATATTTCACTTCCTCTAGTGAGGATCGAACCCAAAACCAGTCGGTTTTTCGGTCACACTTTGAACAAAAAATGAATTATATACGTATATAAAAAATTAAATTTAAAAATATTACTATACTCGACTGGCCTAGCTATTTATTTGTAATTGCGTTTCGCTGAACAGTTTACACAGTTCATCTCATTTAATGATCTGTCAGTTGGATGCACTTTTCTTTAGTAAATGAGTTTTCTTTCTTCAACTGTTTCAATACATTTCTCATTTTGTTATTGTAATCGACTTTTGTATTGGTTATTTATTAACTGCTTTTATTGTGAAGCTCCTGCCATAGGTGTGCGGTAAATGCTAGATCGATTTCTGCTCAGAGTAAAGGTTTTTTAAATTTCTCCGCTTTTCGACCAAATGTCTATACAAAGGTAGAAATAATTGCATTTTGAATTTGACCTTGCCAACTAGCAAGTTAAAGTCTTACTACGGCACGGTGGCCTCTGGTCTGGAAAAAATCCAGATTTTTTCCTGAACCAGTACTGCTTATTGATGCTAGCTGCCAAATTTCTTACGTCTAGGTCAACCGGAAGTACTTTATTAGTTTTGGTTTCCTTTATAGCGTCAAAATACAACAAATTTAGTAATATTTTTAAACATTAGGGGTCCTTTTTTTAAAATGTGCGGAACCCTAAAACAAAGGGCGTCGTGGCGCAGCGGCGGAGAGGTATGACTGTAACTCGCCGGTTGTGGGTTCGATCCCACTCAGAGAAAAGTATTATTATTTATTAATACTTTCATTCCTACGCTCTACACGCATTACTTCGAAAAAATCAGCGAAACATAGGGAACAAAGTGTCTGAGAATACTGAGTTCCCTCTGCCGACTCTGCTATATGGGGCATTGTTTTTTTATAAATAAAGAAAAAGATTTTAAACAAATCATATCAATCATAAAATGTTAATTCAATCAGTAGCAATTCAAATCCACGCTATTGCAACATACCAACTAAAATACCAAAAAAAGTATGAAAAAAACAGCCATCGGTTACGACATATTTCTAAGCAAATAAATTGAATAAGTTATATCAGTCCAACAAATCTCTATAGATTTGTTCCAAAATAACAACAAGTACGTATTAATCAAAACGAAGGCAATCAATTACTCTGTAACAGTATAGGAACAAATCTTATTGGTTAAGTTTACAACATCCGTCTGGTATCTCGAGATATAACTTTGAAACGGCAATTCGATTCATATTATATATACATACATATATATGTACCAAATTGTCTTTTCAAAATTATATTTCTCAAAGGATACTGTTTAGTTCAAAAGAATTAATATATTTTTTAGTGTCATCTTGTATACAGCACATTATACAAGGTATATATATATATATATATATA
>DVQM01001467.1:0-11993 GCA_018231645.1 Heliconius ricini | reverse complement strand
TATATATATATATATATATTATACGTTTACGCTTCTAAAATTATATTACAAAGAGTTATTAGTATAATTTCAATAATATAATAGAATATGATGTGGTGTATGAGCATAAATCACGCCCCCTGGAAAAATTACTCCTTGCAGGTAGCGAAAAACTGCATAAATTGCAGCAGCCCCGTCTAGACTGACACTACAGACACGAGCAACTTCGTTTGTTACAAAAACAAAGACAAACTTAGAAACAACTGCGCTCATTACAGTAACATTAGGTATAAAAGCGTTTCTATGAGTATTATTATATACTATTAAATATGTAGATTATTTTGTAATTTAAAAAAAAACAACACAAAACAACACAAAGCTCCTATGTTGATAGTGTGTTGTTAGCGATAAGCTCTGATGAGATGTCATGTCTATCTGTGCTTGTGGACGGCATTTAATAAAATTAAATGCCGTCCACAAGCACAAGTTCAGGATGACAACCTTAATGGGAATTCATTTTGAGGAATAATCGAGAAAATGCTACTCTCGTTAATAAATAAAGCTGAAAAAATCAGCTTCACGCTGTACCCTGTAACAGCCTGTAGCAGAGTAGGCAGAGGGAGCTTAGTGTTAAGACATTCTGTGCCCCACTTCCTAAGGAATTCAGGAGAAGTTGCGTGATAAGTGGCAAAACTCAACGCCACGCTTTGCCTCGTCACCAGAGCGAAGCGATGAAAATATTAAATATTTTCCCGAGTAGCAATCGAACCCACAACCTGTCGCGTTTACAGTCACACAATGGTGTCTCTGCGCCACGATTGTCCTTCTCATACACTCGTTTATACGCTATTATTAATAAATATTAAAAACGCGATTCGTTTTATATTAAAAACGTTATTACTTGCTGCAATTTTAATTTAGTTTCCATATTTAGTCTTTCCTTATGAGATATTAAATACAAACTCAAACATTCAGCATCGGCAAATGCTGCAATAAGACAGGAACTGGGTTAATATCTCAAGGAGGCTTTGAGAGGTGAACTTATTGACCCACATATAGCACAAATTTGAATGACCTGGTAAACGCTTAACTGTACCATTTTTTCAACGCTCGAGAGCAAAATAAGTAGTAATTGTATTATTGTGAACCCTTGCTCATACAAAATAATTATCTGGATTTTTTTAGTAACTTGCTACACAGCAGGAAACGCAGAGGGAACCTAGTGCTGAGACACTCCGTTCCTCATTTTCCGTCGAATTCTGAAGGTATTGCGTGTTGAGTGGCGGAGCTCAACACCAATGGAAATCGAACCCATAAACAGTCGCGTTTATTGTCGCACTTTATGCCTCTTCACCACGACTGGCTTCATATAATGTAAATACTACATACATATATACTATATAACTGGAAATATTAATTAGAAATAATTACGAATTACAATATTCCGAAGAAAGCATGACTAACTTTCTTTGTAAAACTCTTAAAATAAGAGAAACTTTCTAGTAATGTTCATTATCTTCCAAAGTTTCACAATATATTTAAATATTTGTATGTAGATTTTTTTTTATATTCTTCTAGTAGGTTTTACAATATCTAAGACTGGTAATTTTATAAATATATACTATGATTAATTTAGTTTCTCAAATAGTCCCAATTCCAGTTTGATATATGTAAGGCATTTACATATGAATAATAAGTTATAAAATTGTCGAGTACAATGAGAATTTGCATAGAATTTAAACGAACGAAAATGCATTTCCATAGCTTGTCTGTATGTAAATGTAACCCCAGTGTAACGCCCAAAACCTAACAGTGTTACTAAAATGGGAATAATGGTTATGAACATGATAATCGACATCATTAGTTGAATGTCTAACGGTACAAGTTTAATAGTACGCTACATTTTGCAAAAGCTACGAACAGACACGTTTATTGACACCGTCATTGCGCAGTGGCACAAGTGTGTGGCTGTGGTGGTAAATGTAAACGCGACGGTTGTGGGTTCGATTTCACAAGGGTATGTATTATTATTTATTAATATTTTCATTTCTTCGCTCTGCTAAAATGGCATAGCGCGGCGTTGAATTCCGCTATTAAAAATCTTGAAAAATCGGCGGATACCGTGGCACGTAGTGTCTTAAAATTAGGTTCCCTGTGCCTACTAAGCTATATGCGGGATGCAGCGTGAAGCTAAACAAAAAGTCACGTTTTTTTATATATTCAGCTATTTTCGTCAGTATTACTAAAGGCAGAGGTTACTCGGGTTAAGTTGAAGAACAATAAGTTGTCTAACAAATGATATTGTAAAACCTCTAAAAACATTGTTTAGTTTGAAAAAAGATCATTAATTCCTATTTCCTTATACATATTTACATTCACCGAATGGTCGTATATGTATGTATTTATAAAAAGTATAAAATATATTTTTAACGATTTTAAAATATTCTCACACATATTGGAAGTCCTACTTCACGCTTTTAAAATAGACGCTTTTGATTTTTAATAGTTACATACAAATTAAACTGACACTTTCTAGCGTGAAGTAGTTAATTGCTAGCTGTTGTAGAAAGTGGTGTTGGTGCAGGAATTGTTTTGAATCAATTTTGTAATACATTCAGAAAATAAAAACGATATTCTTAACTAAAACCTACATATTACGGCTTTTAGGTAAAATTGCTCACTTACTCTCACTTTTCCATCATAATTAAAAAAGAATGAAAGTAAGCGGTATGAGAGGCAGAAGGAGACCTCGGTTGATATTTGAAAACTAAGTATCAAAGATACTGGAGGAAGGTTACGTGAAAAGCTTGAGGGCACCTGAAGGGCATGTATGAAGAGGTTGATAACAGTGAACGTGGCAAAAGAGATATGTAGAGACCATAGCATTTGGCGTTACGATCTCTCTGATTACCCCTTTAGGGATACAGCGTGAAGCTAAGTAAGTATGTAAAACTACTTTAAAAGTAAATATTTAAAAAATCTACAAAATAAAAATAAAAAGTGGACTGTATTTTTCTGTCTTCCATTACCAGAATATAAGACTTGGACTTGTAACAGTGCAACTGTAAAATGTACTCTTTAAAACTATAATTTACAGATATACATATACTTTATAAAAATCAACGCAGAGCAGATATAAACGCTACGGTTGTGGGTTCGATTACCTTTCTGGGGAATGGAGTATAAAATATCAAAGCTTTATCTTTTTTCTCGTTAACGGATTGTCGTTGATGAGAAATTACATATAGGTATAGGTAAGGCTTGATCCGGCGAGCAAACCCGCCTGCAGATTGTTATTTACTAATACTGTAAAGTAAAAATTAAAAGTAGTTTTGCAATATTAACAGTTTTCAAATATTTTTCCAATATTAAATTTCACCAATAAACAAAATAATTTACACGTTCATCTTCTACACGATTCAGGTAACGGTGTGCAGTAGCTTTTGAAAAGCGCAAAATTAATCTGAAAACGTTCAAAGCGGCATCAGTCCGAGTTCTATTGCCCGTACGAAATGGAATTTCCATTTGAGATTAGCTAAAACGATTTCAGCACACTAGCGGAGCATTCTATATTTTGTGTAGGTACGTCTCTGAACGCAGACACTAAATAACAGTGCTAAACCTTTTTTTTTCGATATTTACTTTTTATTTTTGGATTAATTAAAATCAGTACTTTTTAAACGTATCAGTACTTTTAAATTATTGTAATACATGTATGCATATTTTTAACTGCTAATAATAAAGCTCGGTTGTGAATTGTATCAACGATTATTTTACCACAAAATGTATTTTTATTCATAAATGATTCATGAGAACACACTGTTAAATAATAGCTAATATTAATAACAAAAAAGACTTCGGCTGTATAATGGGTAGATATCGGAGGAATTATTTGGCCGTGTTCCACTATTTAAACTCTACAACAGGTACTGCACGTCATCGAATGTAGAGTCACCCTTGTTTGTCCCTGGGTCAGTAAAATTGCCCAGTACGCCAGATCGTTGTTTTCACGGACTCGCAAATTGTAGAACCACCTACCGCCCAACGTGTTTTTCACAGAATTACGATATTCAACTGTTGGTAGTCAATTAACATCAGGTGACCCGCTAGCTCGTTTACAAGGTCTTATTAAAATTTAACAAACCGGACAAGCACGAGTCGGGCATCCCACCGGAGGCTCCTAACAAAAATTAGAGGTCTCGGGCTTTTTCTGAAGTTCAGGCTTAGCTTAGCCAAAGCCCTTTCATATGATACCTCACTTGAACTAGCGGATTTAATACAAAATTTTGCCCTACATATAAGACTATTTTTTTTCTGGGATTTAACCACAAATGTATAATTTTCAGATGTTTCCCTAAACTTGTACTACCTGTAGATGCTATCTGACAAATTTCATAATTCTAGGTCAACTAGGAGTATCCTATTAATTTTGATTCCCTTCATAGTGTTGAAATACACTATTTTGCGATATAAACGGCCATATATTTTTTAAACAAATGTAATAATTTATATATATATGAAATACGATATTTTCAGGAAATCAAGTGACCGTAGATTTGAGTATATGGTTTGAATTTCAACTAGTCATCTTCAAGCGTTCTTGAGATAAGGGCTTTTGACAGCCAGACAGACAAACACACAGATGGATTTACAACAAAGTAATATTATAAAGGTTCCTTTTTCCCTAAAAAGGTACGGAACCCTAAAAAGCATGAACGAAATATGTGTCATTCAATAAATAGACTTTTTCTAATGATGTAATTAAATAGGAATTCCGCAACTTCTCTTCGTTGATATATTTTAATATAATTGATTTATTATTGTTATAAATTAATTATCTTTTTGTAATTAACAATATTTAATTTTATGTCTAAGCCAAGCAATTCAATCGTGATCGTGGAATTTGGTTGGCAATTTTCTGTCCTTAAACGTAAGATGGTTATATCCAAAATTCAATGCCCTTAATTTTATTGTTGAGGTCAGTCGTGGCGTCGGTTCGATTCCCACTCAGGGGCATGAAATATTTAATAATTTGTATTTCCTCGCTCTGGACTGCTAACAAGTAGAGTGCGATGGTAAGTTCAGCCACTCAACTCGTAATGTCTCGAGAATTCGGAGATAAGTGGAGAACGGAAGTGTCATAATGCAGAACGGAGTGTTTTAGGTTCCCAGGTTCCTTCTGTCTACCCTGCTACGTGCGGGATCTTCTCAATGTATGTGACATTGAGAAGATAAGATTTTTAAAATTATAGGTAATAATAACAAGAACAAAAATGTTCATAGAATCTGTTCTAAATAACATGACATTTCAAAAAAGTTATATATAAACAGCAAACAGAAAAATAAGCGAAAAATAAATAAATAAAAACCACTCATCTTTACTTGTACCGCCAACGCATGCGGCGTGGGCTGACTTACCATACAAGTTATAATTTGTGACGTTGAACGAATCTAGCCACGGCAACGGCTTGACGCATCGGTATTTTAGTTTATGACCTACTAATTGAAGGTGGTATAAAGTTGAAATATTAACGTGAAATTAGTTGTTTTTTTTTGAAGCCTAAATAGAGAAATTTAATAAAACTTCATAAAATATGTTACTTTGAAGCTATTTACTTTCAAAGAGTCAACGTGCAGTATGAATATTAGTAAATTACGGAAACACTAGAAGAAATAAAAGAAAAAAGTATCAATAGTATAAAATATTTTTTGATTTGTCTGTACACGCATTTCTTCTAAATTAATAGACGGATTTTATTTAAAGGTGTTTTATTTATTAAAAAACTATTACACATCTGAGAAGGAATAATTTTTTGGATATATTATAGATATAATTCGTTTTGACAAGTACACAAGTTACACTGTTTGGGTCTTGGTTATCGTATCGTTGATGCAGAACCATAATAGTCTGGCATAACTAAAAGAAATTATAAAATGGCGCCTTATTGAACGTTGTTAAGTGTGACGAGCGTTTTTTTTTAGTTTCACTTTCACGCTGTGTCATGCACATAGCAGGATATGCAGAGGGAACATATGGAGAATTAAACACTCCGTTCCAATTATAACACGTCCGCTCCTCACTTTCCGCCGAATTCTCGACGCATTGCGTGTTGAGTTACTTTTTGATTTTCTTGACGTTCATCGTTGTTCTTTATTATTTAGCATAAGCTGATCCATCAACAAACTTTTATTTCATGGTTCCTACAATTTAATTTATTTACAAATTCGCTCTCATCCGTATTTCTAAGTTAAGCAAAGGCTTCACCATTGGGGCGGTGTGATAAGCCTTTTTGCATAGCGTGTGATGTGGTTTAATTTCGTCGACGACCCCGTTCCTCCTGTTCTACTTTCAGATCAGTAACGATTTTCGTTTACGGTCTCCGCCTGTGATTGGCCCTACTAAATGCATAATAAATGAGATCTATAATAAAAACGTTAGAATCCCGGCCATTGCACTATTATGATATTTTTGGATTCTCCACACTAAGTGAATGAATGGGAAGATTCAAAGAGCGATATCATGCTTGCCTGTCAAGGTAGTTTAACGTGCTGTGTATAGAAATGTTTTTCTTATTTTAACAGTTGGATCTTCATTCTTCTTAATGTATTAATAGAAATGTGTCTTAGATACAATTATTAACACTTAAATATTTTATCAAATACCATGATAAAATGTTAACTTAAAATTTTACAAATAGAAAAATAAACCTCAACAAAATATACAATAAAATAAATGAGTTCCACGGCCATTTTAGACGTAATGTGAATTTTAATCTAATTTACATGAGACGGTGTATGGTGAATCATTCCGCTTTAATTATAACCGGAATCGTGGTAGGTACCGTTCGGACACCTCTCCGTACTGTTCCACGAATGCATCGTTTAAACTCGATGCGTGAATCAATGGTCGCCTGCTCATCTATTGTTGGGATATATCTCTTGTTTACCAACTCTATTCCGGGCATTTTATTTCTGCTACTCCACTCCACGCGGAGCAACTTGAATTTACTCATTGATAAGACTTTTAAATTTCTGTCTAACGTATTGTAATTTCACACATTCGTTTTTATTATAGTTCGCAAATTGTAACAATCAAATTTTATTTATTTATTTAGAAAAATTGTAATGTTTTTAACATTTAATATTTGATAAGAAATATTTTGCGAACCGATAATCCTTGTATAGATTAAGTGGCTTAACTGATTAGAACATAATTAGCTGACAGATTGTGAGGACCTACCATTAATATTGCGGTAGTCACTAGTTGGAAGCGAAATTTATACGCAGTTTTAATTTAAACACTTCTCTTTTAATAAATTCTCTGGCATGTAAATAAATCCATGCGGAGGTGGCTATGAAACTTAATAATATATCACTTCACTAAAAATTTTAAATACAAAATTTCTCCGAGTGGACATCGAACCTACAACTATCGCGTGTGCAAGCACATACTTTTCAACTGCGGTTCGATGGTCTTAAGAAATTTGATTAATTATGATATTTAAAATTTACAATGTGTGAATAAAAATGTTTCAATAGGCATGCTTTCTTGCCCCACTTTTGCCGGTTCGTCGGCCATTTTCGCATTTGTTAGGTGAACGGTTTGCTTCGACGATCACGTATCAAGTTAGCCTGAAGCCGTCGCTTCCGATTCGAGAATATATTTGTACGCGAGGATTTTCTATTTCTGCTGTACAGGTTTCCTTCCATGTACACGTGTTTCGTAGGAAAAATATTTTCTGCTCCGATAATATAATAAGCCTGCTTCGATGAATTTTATATATTCTAACAATAGCGAGCCTTTATACGTTATAAAAGACCCTCTCGGAATTATTTTTTCTATATGTATATTTGAAATAGTATTATGAGAGTACTTAAAAAGGCAATATTTTTAAAATTATAGGTAATAATAACATTTCTAATTATGTTCAAATAATGCTTATGTTACTTCCATTTTATAACATAATTTTATTTTATAAGCAATGTATATATATTTTATTAGCAATGTATATATAATACTAAGAATTCTGTCTTGATATTTGAAATTTGGTCTATTTAAATATTCAAATCATGATCTATCAATGTGTTGAATTTTAGTATATTCAAATTCGTGGTACTGATGTCCAAGTGATATCAATTCTAAATCGGAAGGGTCAATGTGACGCCTTGTACGGCGCCGGGACGTCGCTGGAAACACAATTCCTTGAAAACAAGGATTTAGGTATAATTTAAACATATCGCCTAAAGTAATATTAACTATTTTAATAATGTACAAATTAAATTTGTTTTAGCAAGATTCTGAGAAAAAAAAATACAAGAATATCAATTTTTAGTAAAAAAAAGTTTCAGTTTGTCTATAAATATGATAAGTTCCCTTTTAAAATGTACTTTTACATTTTAAGGCAGCCATACACTTGTTTCAAATTCTGATAGGGAGAGGAAGATCTGACAAAGGTGGTACTTTTTAAGACACCAAATTTGTAAGTAACAGACACCACTCTTTGCTCATAGGCCTGTACCCTTTTCTCATATTTGTACATATCCATGGATGGCTCATAAACTTTTTCTGGTTTTATAACATTTCAATTTGTTTAATATCCGAAAAGTTACTTTCTACAAGATAACTTATGCTAGCATAATAAATAAACATATATATGCTCTTAATCTCTATAAATGTATTCACTTTAGGTGACTGCATCTGCAAAAGATACATAAACAGAGTGGCAGGGACTAGCGAAGATTTGACAGTAAGAATAAAGAATAACATGCTCAGGTTTTTGGGCATGTTGAGAAAATGAGAAAAAGGATTTATGGAGCAAGAATGAGTGGTAAGAAAGTCAGGGAGCGGCAATATTTCTCACTCCATTCTCTCTGCCTACCTCACTAAGGATAAAATGTGAAGATAAATCTTAATTAGTTAAACGAATTGAGATATTGAAATAGTAGAAGACAATTTTTAGTTTTCAATAAAGTTAGTTCATCACAAATTCTACCATTAACTGTTCCACCAAGCAGGCATTATTGTAATGTGTAATGTTTCTTATTATAGATAAATGGAAATTATTTTGTAATATATTGGTTTTTAATTAACGCTGTATCCTATATACATGAGGCCTAGGAACTTTGTCTTAAGACACTCTGTTCCCCACTTCCACCGAATTCCGGAGGCATTGGGTGTTGTGTTGATTGACCTTAAGTTTGTTTAGTGTCCATGTTGACCTATGATGTAGTGGTTTATATAAAAATTTAATATGTGGCATGAATAATACATTAATAATAATTTATTTAGTATGTACTATAATCTATAAGTAACTTCAAATTAAATAATAAATTGATAAATTTACTCAAATTATATTTAAAATGGATATGCAAAAAAAAATATGAACACATTGTCCTATAAAAACAATTCAATCTCAATGAATAGAGACTTGAATCAAATGAAGGAGAAAATAAAAGTTGAAAATATCGAGACTATACATCGTTTTGATTGGAAACCAAAAAGTTTAGCAGGCTCTTAAGTTTTCTTTTATATAATATATTTTTTCATTCATCATACTAAAAAAATAATAAACAAAACTCACGGTCTCAAAAAAAGTCTTCACAGCGCAGTTTCATCAAACAATGACTATAACACCATTAAAAAATATAAAGAATTTAACACTTTTGACATATAACGATAAGCAAGATGACTTCAGGCTTCCATTTTTATTATTTTAATTCAAAAATATTCATAGCACAACATTTACAACACAATAAAACTTGCGTCGCCCAACTTCATAATGTATCAAAATACAGACAAAAAAGTTAATAATGAGAAATGTCGAAAATATGTACCGAATTCGTATTCATAATTAGTTCAATATTGATGTGTTTTATATCCATAATTAATTCATTACTTTTATTTTTAACTCATCTAATTTGATAGTGATTTTAATAATATAAAATGATACCGGTAAATTAAGTTTCATTGCCAATTTATGACTTTACGCTATTATATGTATTCTGTGAAGAAACAGCTGGCGCCAAGCTTATGCCTAAAGTATGTATCTGTCAATGTCAGGGATATTTTCAACTAGATTCAATAAACGCGCTTGTTTCGTAAATTACTATACAGAAACTATTGTCATATTTGATGAAAAAATATCACGTTGTTTATTTATATAACTGTATAAAATGAGATAATTGCAAATTTTTCAGTCATGGAGGAAGAAAGTAAAATATTTTCAATGACCTGATAACTTTTTCGTAAAGTACATGAAAATTGTCTTTTAATTGTGTTTTATCTTCAAATTTATTCCAGAACTTATTCGTAAGAAGAAAAAAGCGTTAAATGGGAGCAACAAACGAGCTTTGATCGAAGCTTTTAACGATTTAGCTACTTATTATTATAAACAAACACGTTATAGTGATGCTCTTGACGAATACAAAAATGAGGCCTCTGTTTGTAAGGAGCTCGGTCTTCGCATGGAATGGGGAACATGTAACAGAATGATAGGCGAAATGTATATGCTTTTGGCAGAATTTGATAAAGCTTTAAAATATGAAGAGCGTCATCTGGGTAAATTATATTTCGTACATAGTTGCTTGTAAAAGTTATAAACAAATTATTTTACTATTATCTTGGGTAGTCATTAATGAAAAGATTAATTTTATAATTATTATGAAATATTGTTTATACTATAACAGTAAACATTTTTAATGATCTATTTACAATTATAATTTTAGCTGTTGCAAAGGAACTTAATAACTTAGTTGAAGAACAGAGAGCTATGGCAACCTTGGGTAGGATATATTTATTGCAAGGCCAAAGTTCTTCAGATGAGACAGAAGCTATACCTTCATTGAAAGCTGCAGAAAAGGCATTTATGAAAAGCCTTGTTCTTTGTGAAAAGTAAGATTTTATACAAAATTTTCTTGTTACAATTTACATACATATCATATTATTATTATACTCTTGTCTAATATTGTTTTTAGATTAAATGGTAAGATAAATAAGACAGAACTAATGGATATGAGAGCACGTCTTTTACTCAATATTGGTGTAGTGCAAGAGCACTTAGGGTTTTTAGACAAAGCTACAGATTGTATTCATAAGGCAATAAATATATGTGGAAGTCATGATTTATATGAAATACTCCATAATTGCTATACTACTGAAGCTCTGCTGCATTGTAATAAAAGAAAGGATTTTGCAAAAGCTCTGAGTTGTTTAAATAAAGCTTTAGAAGTTGCTAGTAGATTAGAGGATAAGGTATTTATTATTTTTTATATTTATAACTTTATACTGTATCCCAAGTATAGGGAAAAACTAATGCTAAGATATACCATTCTCCACAATCTGTCCAAATTCAAGACAATGTTAATTAATGGAACTCAGTGCTGTACTTTGTAATATTAGTATTACATAACAACAAAATTATAAATTGTATTTTTTCTAATTGTTTTTGTTTTAAAATGTTAACCACAAAATTTTTAGTGAACTATATTAACTAATAAGCCTGAATATTTTATATACTTTATGATATTAAGACAGTTTTTTTTCATTATTTACTTAAAAAAATATTGAATATAAAAATTATAATTATAGATATTAAAATCATGTGAGACTCTGTCATCAAAAGCAGATATATTATGTAAAATGTCAGATTATCAGAGTGCTAAGCAAGTCTTACTGAAGGCTTGGAAACTAAAAACACCGGATGAAGAGGAGAGGGAAAACATTGAATCAAATCTTAAAGTTGGTGAGTCTACACTTGTCATTATTTTTAACTTCACACTGTTTCCTATATGTAGCAGGTGTAGGTAGAGGGAACCTCATTACTATTTAAATTTATATTTTCATTTCTTCACTCTGATATTGAGGTAAAACATGGTGTTAAATTCCTCTACTCAATGCACAACACCTCCTGAATTAGATGGAAAATGAGGAACAGATTGTCTCAACACGGGTAACAGTCGGGGTGGAAGTGTCAGCACCACTTTAAATGAAACCACAGTTTTAACTACTCTATATA
>DVQM01001466.1:0-11996 GCA_018231645.1 Heliconius ricini | reverse complement strand
TATATATATATATATATATATATATATATCCCCGAAAGGAAATCGAACCTACAATCGTTGCGTTACAATCACATGCTGGTGCTCCACGACGGCCCTGCATGTAGATAATAAAGTACAAATATAAAATATATATTTATATATGTATATCTTTACTTGTTTATATTTATACTTATGCTTGCAACAGACGGATGTCATATTAAATAAATAATAATTATATTAGGCTTCTGCCCAATACTAATTAGCCGATCTTCGTAAACTCGTTTGAAACTCGTGAGGCATTTCCGTTGTCAGTTTGTAGTGTATCGACATATTTTAGAAGTCAAATCATTATTTTTTGATCATATTATCCTTGAGCTAAGTATTAATGTATATTTTTTGTAATTTTGTTTTCCCTTAATTCTTATTCATTCCCCTAATTATTAATTTATAAATATATTATGAACTATGTATAGTGAAAATAATCATTTTCAATAATTTTTAGTTAGTATAAATTACTTTTTTTTAAATAGATGGAAACAAAGACCCTCGTTTTTTCTGGTAACGAGGCAAAGTGCGGGGAATTCCTCAACTCACAGTCTCTAGAATCTGGCGGAAAGTGGAGAATGGAAAAAATTAATGGAAACGGCGTGTCTTACCATTAATAAAGCGAAATATAATGACTTAAACGAAGTAAGCTTATAATAAACTTATGTTTAAGACATGAATAAACATTTTTAAAGATATTTCACCTTCTATAGTATACAAGAAGTAATTTTTCAAGTTACGTATTATTGATTAAATTATAATTTGATTTACGTAATATATGTCAGTGGAGATACTGGAGCATTTTAAAACGTGTTTAAACAAATAAAATATAAATAGTCCACCTTGAATTTGAACCTTCGTCTGCAACAAGAATGCTTTTAGTTTTATAGCTAATCGAGGCAACATTTGGCGTTCTATATGAAACAAGCAATTGTGAGCGATTTTTTTTATGGAATTTCATGATATGTCGACCGTTAGTCGTAGAGCTAAAAAATGTTTTTTTTTCAAATTTAAATATACCCGAGGGATGCGTGTTCTGCTCGCTTCGCCTTTCTTTCCTCAGCTGCTTCGCTTGCTTCGGCGGCGATGTAATGTTTTTTCTGTGTACTTGATATAATGTTACTCAATACACGATATTCTTAATTTTAAACAAACAAGCAAACATGTTTGTATATAATTATAAAACAAAAAAATTGTTATAGTTTATTTCTTTACTTGTAAAAAGAATACTGATAACAAATGATTTTTTTAAAGCTATAGATAAAAAATGTCCATTATAAAAAAAATATTTCCTATGAATATTATTTTTTTAAATTTATACTCTCATTATTTTTATTCTTTTTGGAATAGAAATATTTTAAGAAGTTTGTTTATTTATTTATAACGTAATAGTAATAAAGACATCTGAACCCAAAGTATTATTTGCATATAATAAGCAGTTGACTTTCATTTCTCAACATAAAAAAGTCGTATTTTTTTTAATTCCCAGAAATGATGACAGGATTGTATAATATGTGAGGCATAAGTTACTGACAAATAATTATATACTTTATTACTCACAGCATAAAGTTCAATTTTAATAATGTAATGGTTACATCTGAAAAATTAAAAATAATTAATTTTGGACGCTATTCCAATATAACAAAGGTCATTTTGCGATAAAATCTTAAGATTCGTGACAGAAAAGTGGGACAGAACACGTAATTGCGTAATGCAGTACTTTTTTGGTATTATAACTAATCTAGAGAACCGGAACAAAGGCATTTGTATTGGAATTTTGAAATTCCTTAATTAACCTTTACATTGTAAAGAAATTAATCGCTTTGTAATGGACTACTGGGTTTCAGAAATTTCAATTTTTAACCTAAGTGTAGAGTAGGTGCTCTGATATTTGAGATACAAATAAAATAAATAAATCATTCACACTGTATCCCGCGGTGGGGTAGGCAGAGGGAACCTAGTGTTAAGACACTCCGTTCTTCACTTTTGAGTTGAGTGGCAGAACTCAACAGCGCGTTGACTCGACACCAGAGGAAAGAAATGGAAATATAAACTTAAGTAAATATTTCGAGTGGAGATCGAACCCACAATCAATCGACTTTACACTTCGTGCCGCAGCGCCACGGCTGGCCAAAACCTTTATTTGAAATAATTTCCTATACTTCATCCCGAAATATATATTTTTGAATTGTCACGTTGTATTGAACTAATTTTATTGCTTTAGTTAATGTAACTAAGAAAACAACCGCACAGTACAATTTTTCCGTAATGTTTTTGTTCCATACTTTTATTAAGCATATATTATAGTAATATCGTGTTAAGATTTTTATCTATATCTCTCTTTATAGTAAGCCTGTATTTATTAAAATCACAACTAAAAAATGGGTCATCAACTTTTAAAATTATTGTGGATATTTATATGATATTATTATTATTTATATTATTTTGGATTACAGGCAGTTGGAAATGACACAACATTACCATATTTACCTTTTGCTTTTAATAAATCTCTATTAGGTAACAAAGATTTAAGATCTCAGTTGTTTTCCTAAGGCCGTCGTTGCGCACGGCCACTAACGTGTGACTGTAGACGCGACGGGTGTGGGTTTGGTTACCATTCGGGGGAATAAATTAGTATTTTCCTTTCTTAGCTCTGGTATCAGTCAAAGTTGAGTTCTCCACTCAATGCTGTAATATTATATATACGTATATTACTGTAAATAAAATTTGAATTGACATTCCAAAATGCGGAGAGTATGTAACCTTAGGTATTTAAGAAAAGAAAAAAAAATCTATGAGATCCTTAATTAAGACCTCAGATCAATAAAATAAGAGCTAAACAAATATCTTATATACAACTAGTCCACTGTCGGAAGTAGAACTATTACGTCAGTGGCCAACTTTCGATCTATTGCGCGGCGCCATGAACATGTGTGTATGAATGTATGTATGTATATTGTAATTTACTTTGATAGTTGCTACAGCTTGAAGGATTTTATAGATTTGTAGAGCAAATGAAATGAATGTGTTTTTTGACGTTTTATTTTATTAATGTAATTTTAAGCGCCGTGTCGTAGTAGAACAGTGACTGATTGTAAGCGTGCCGGTTGTGAGTTTGATGCGTGCTTGGGTGAATGGTGATATTTCAATTATTTTCATTTTCCTTTATTTGGCAAACAAAAGAGGAGTTAAGCTCCACTGCTCAATACGCAATGTCTCAAAAAGGGGAGGCAAACGGTCTATATTAAAACTCCCTGTCCCTGTCCCTTTTTTGGCCTAGCAGGGTAGTGCTAGGCCAAAAAAGGTTAAATCTATCTCTGTATTAACCTATTCTGGTTTCTTGTCAACGTATTATCGTGCAAGATTATCTTCGAGAGTTCTTTAATAAAATAACGTTTAAAACATGCACGAAATATTCTTTGTCTTTAAAAAACTATACATGTCTACATGTCTTTTTTTATCATAATTTGTGATTTTAAATAATTAACATCACAAGAGCAGCAAATTATACAATTTTTAATCATAATTCATAACACGTATTTTAATAATTGACATTATTTTGCAGTACTATAATATATGTTAGATTTAATATAAATATCTTCATATTTTATCATATAAGATATTCTTTACACACCAACAAATATGTATGTATATAGTTAATGTATCATTCCATTGCATTTAATAGCAGGTACCTCTAAAATTGCGCTTTGCTTTGTAGCGAGTATTGCATTGTAAATCGTTAAAAACTTCAATATATTTACTTCTATATTGGCCACTTAGGTTACTTTCATCATAGAATTAATAAAAAACGTGGCGGTTGGTCATAAAATGTCACGCACTGTCAGTGGTGTAAATAAATATTAAGAAAAAAAAGAACAATATAAATGTCAAAAGGAAATTCTCAATAATTGCTGGTCTATGGTCGCTGGCGTTTATTCACGTCACGTGATTAACATTTTGTATCTGTATAATTTATCGAAAGGAAAACCGCTTATTTTGTACGGTTCAGTGTGTTGAATGGAATTTAGTTGGTTTTTATTACTTTGGGGAATGATACTAGTTCAAAGTTGTTTCATTTTGATTATATAAAGTCTTTTGTAAATAAGAATCTATTCAATTTTGCTTATATAATAAAGTTCAGCAAATCCCTACAAGAAATAGCAAAATAAAACAAAAAATACATAATTCAATCAAGTAGTATAGTATAACTTCTAACACACAAGTAACTAGAAATCACGCGACAGCATATCATTTTCATTTATAATTACTCAGTTAAGTAACATACATATATTGAAAATGGAAATAAAATAAAAATAAATTTCAAATCAACCGTTATGTTTATATCGAAATAGGCAATTAGATAAGTCGATGTTGTAATTATCGATTACAACAGTTCCGACGTAGCACGTGCCATTTCACCTTTTAACGATTATATTTATCATGTATTTAGTGGGTGTATCAACACGTATGTCGACAATGGATTTTAAATTATTTATATACTTTGTTTTGGTCATTATAGCGCAGTGGGACAGCATAGTTGCAGGTTCAATTCAGAGGAGTGATTATATTTTAATTTTCCGTAAATCTATTGAAGCAAAGTGTAGTGCTGTCTATTTACCGCTACGACATGTTATGTCTCAAAATTACAAATATGATTTTGACATTAGGGCCCTGCGTACCCTTCTTTATGCAGGAGCTAAGAAAAAGGGTAATTGTACCTATATGTAAAATATTATCACTGACAAAACAAATTAAGCGACATATTCTGTCAATGAAGACAATCAAAATACTTGATGAAATATTAACAACATTACAAAGAATTTATTACGATTACAAACTATTAAATAAATAGATTTATATAAAAGTAATTTTAAAGTGGATTCGGTGGATAGTGATATGGTGTCTTAATTGTAGGTTCCCTCTGCCTATCCTGCTATATTTGGGATACAGCGTGAAGCTAAAAGATAAAAGAAATTTGAATGTTAAGATTCTCTCAAATCGTTACAAATCTGTTACAACTTTTCTATGTTCCTACAGCTAACTAAGTTGAGAATAAAAAATAGATTGCTAATAACACCCGCCAGCCATATTTGTATAACAAAGACCGACGTAACACGAAAGCATTACATTGTTCGACAGTGAATTTATTAAAAATAATAAATAAAATTAAACAATAAAAACTAACGAGTTATATTGAATAATATTATTATGAGATTTATCGTAAAAAAAATTCTTAATAACGTAATAAATATACTTGTAAAATATTTTTTATACTTCATCTATTATGTATCTAATGTTTCATGTTTTCGTCATATCAGCGTTGAGTTCCGCCTCTGCCAGACAACATGAATTCCTCGAAATATTCGCCGGAAAGTGAGATACAGAATGTCTTCAAACCAGGTTTCCTTAGCCTAGACGCGGGATACAGCGCGAAACAAATTTAATTATTGCCTGTACGTTCAGTAAGGTATTGGATCGAAAACAGTTACGTTTCAAAATAAAAATATTTTCTAGCGGAATATGAAGCCACAACCATGGCTTGCTGTCAAACGAGCTAAAACTACGCTACGGTAGTATAATACATATCGTCTTAAATATCATACTGTGCACTTTGTAATTGGACTGATTTTATTGCAGAAATTTAATATTGGTTGTATAATACTGCTTTTAAGAATACCTAACGTACAATCAACAATGATAGTAATTCAGGTCGAAAAAGACTGTCTTAATACTAGGTTCCTTCTGCCTACCCTGTTGTATGCGGGATACAGCTTTAAGCAGATTTTTTTAGTTATTCAAAGCTGAGTGGAAGAATTTCTTTTCCTGAATTTAATTTAATGATATTTTATCTAAGTAAGTTTAGACTATTAATAAGTGCTAAAGTAAGCAGTTTTATTTTTGAGGCCATCGTGGCTCAATGGGATAACATCTGACTAGAAACGCAGTGGTTATAGGTACGAATATCATCATTGTTAAGATAATATTAATACAATGAAAACTAAAGTTTCAGCCATTACAACAAAACAGTTATTTCGGTATACAGACTACTTAATATTTACATAACTTTTTTTACTTTTTTAATTGATATAAATAAATTGTCAAAATACAATACAATAGTAAAAACTAAATTTAAATCAGTTTGTCTGAAACATACTAACCGACACCGGCACATATTTTAAAAATCATTGTTTTGGATTTCGTTGTGTTGACGTTTGTTGTATCTTTCGTGTATAAACTCATAGAAGCAGTAGATAAAACGTGACGTTGCGTTCCGCCACACAATAAGTAACGCACGCGATTCGGCATAAAGTATTCGGATAGAAGGACTCTATAAAACGCGTAAAGATGGAAAAATTGTATAACGTAGACTTCAAAGACATGTGCATCGTCATCAGAAATTGTGTCTTATATCATCAATTGTAACTTACGTTCATGTTTTTAACCTTTGAGATGATTTGAGAAAACTTATAAATCATCAAATTTAAAGGAAAGGAAAAGAAACTAATTACTTTTAGCAAGACCACATCACATTTATTTTTAAATTCATTTGTTTAAAACATCCTTTTTTTTAAGGCAAGTAAATCTTCGTTCTCCACTTTCCACCAAATTCTCGAAGCATTGAGTACTGGAGGTGAAACTAAACGCAGCGCTTTGCCTTGCTATCAGGTTGAGGAAAAACGTAAAAATATTCTCTTTTCTTGAGTCTGAATCGAACCCATAACTGTCGCGTTACAGTTGCGCACCTGTGCTTGCTTTGATACGCTAAAGTAATACTGTACATCTATCGACGTTTTTGACAGGACGATAAGATTTTTAGCCCAAAATTTTCCGAGCAAGACAAATATGATTCCGCATTTCTAGAATTATTCGTACTTTGAGAATTCTTTTTTAATTACTTTATTTTTATATAGTTGCTAACAATTTTTATAGATTCGCACATAAACCGGGGTAGACCGTACTAATATAATGTTAAAACATTTCATTTACAATATTCGATACATTTCACATTCCTATTTATAAATAGACTTTCAAAATTGATTTCATGAAGCCGGAACTAAATATGTCACTTGATATCATATCTCGATATGCTCGAGTCTAGGACCAATCGAGAACATGTTTAGGTTAGTGCATAACTTGCATTACCTTGACAATAGGATATCCTTTAGCAGTTTCTAATAATTGATAAATGATATTAATCAATGCTCGACGGCATAATGCGAGTGAATGTTGATTATAATATCGATTTTAATTGTATTGTTCTATTCGTACTCGGTGTTGCGGATTTGGCGAGTTGTCGTTTTTATACCCAGATAAGTTATTGAGTAATACGTTTATTGATTGTAATTTAATTGGACTTTTTGCTGTTTCAATTAAATGGGACAGAATAGATTATAAAAAAGTTTAATTTGTTATTTGACATTGACAGATAAAAGTGATTAATTGTTTTAGATTTACTGGTACTTTGATTTAGCAAGAATATTAAAGGAAGGAGTAAAATAATAAGTTACTTTGTTAACTTATATTACAATTTAAAAAAAATAAATTCATGAATATCATAAAGATTTTACAGGAGAAACTGCTACTATCTTTTTAATTCAGAAAACAAAATATTTTCAAGTATAAAACGAACCCACAACCTACGTTTACTAAGTTAAACTCTTTTTTAATGCACCACCAAGCCGACGAATATTAAATAATAAAATGAAATAAGGCTAAATTAAATAATAAAATTAAATAATATTTATAGCAAAATTCATTTTCTCCATAATCGGAGCGTCACCGTGACGTGATCTATCTACGTTACTTTTATACATTGATATACCAAAGTAGATTAGTTTATATAATATCTTGTATGCTATTTCTTTTTTTTAGCGTTTGAATGTAAAGACGACGGTTATGGGTTCGATTTCCACTTTTTGAGTAAATTATTATTTCCATTTTCTCTCTCTGGTCTAGATTGTCTGGTCTAGACTGATCTGGACAAACCGCGACGTTGATGACTATGACTTAGCACTAGTTTTGTGCTGCCACCCTGCTATACAGCAGCATGCATGTTTAAAAGTGTTAGTTTAAAATTCAATTTCATAAGTATAAATGCTTGCTTTATGCTATTATATATTTGTATAGTTTATATTTTTTTCAAATAGAGTTAATTTGTAAACTATTTTTTTATAATAATACTTTTATTAAACAATACCCATAGGTATTGTATGCTATATTCCTTACCTGTATAGTAAAAAAAATCATATAGCTGTTTAATGACAAATAATATAAGCTGTATAAAATTAAAACTGTCATTTTAGTTTATATTTTTAGTATGACCTCTTCTAGTGACACCTATATCTGGAAGATATAGGTGTAGGTGCAGATATTATCTGCACACGACGCTTCCTGACATGGCACACACATTGACATATCATGTATGTGTTATATTATATAAAGCGTGTGTGTGCGAGTACGTTCACTTTCAATTGGCAGTGGAGCGAAATTTTGCCATCGTTTCATAATTTTAGTTATTAAATATTTCTTATAGGACTTTTCAACAGGACTCCTCTGAAAGTAACTAAAAAGTGTCTTATTATATATAGTGTCTCAGATTGAATGGAGGACATTGTCCCTGATGAATAATAATATTAAATATATATTATAAAGAAACAATACGATATCAAGTGTGTGTATCAATGAATATGATTACCTAATATTTATAAATATTACATTATGGTTCTAAGCGTTTTATCAATTCAAAGTAATATAGAGTTAAGATTTCTTGTATATTTATTTATTTATAATATGCAAGAGGATATGTTCGCTTCTTTTACTTAGAAAAAATATATTATAGATTTTTTTTTTTATGTATTTTTTATATTAAATATTTTTATTCAAAAAGAAATATGTAACACGTAATGTTAGACTTAAGCTTATACAACCAG
The DNA here is from genome assembly GCA_018231645.1 of Heliconius ricini. Taxonomy (NCBI): domain Eukaryota; kingdom Metazoa; phylum Arthropoda; class Insecta; order Lepidoptera; family Nymphalidae; genus Heliconius; species Heliconius ricini. The sequence continues at coordinate 3,042 of DVQM01001466.1, read as the reverse complement.
CCCTATTCTAACGAGAATGTACTTTTTATGTCGCTATTTTCCACTTTCCTTGGGTAACAACATATCTAATGATGAAAACCGGATACTATAATTAAAGTGTATGCTTACATACGTACATTGTACGTACACAGTGAGAGACAATATTCACTCGTTGACGATTGTTACATCCGTATTATTCTTAGAATTTTAATATACACATGGTGTTTTATTAAATCCATCGATGCCAGGTCATCCTGACGTAGTGAGATAACGTGTAACGATGGTTGTGGATTCGATTTCGGCATGAGGATGTAAATTATTTTTGTTTACACGCTTTGCCAAATAAAATGATGGGTAGAGTTCAGTCATCTTAGAAGTTTGGGTGGTAAATATTATTAATGCGAGAACGGAATGCTCTCCTCAGTTCTTCTCAGGCCTAGAGTTAACTTTAGTGTTAGTTAGTTAGTTTAACGTTTAAAAATGAAGCATGTAACTTGTTTTTGTGATTTAAATTAATTCTCTTTGACTTTAGTATCACTCTGGTCTTCCTTGACACTATAAAAACTTTAAGTTATCTTTTTTACTTTGTAATCTAACCAAAAATATAATTAAATATAATCGTAATAAATTTCGGATGTATGATAGAGATATATTCTTAAATTCAATATATTTTAAGAATGTTTATATCAATTTATAATGTCAATATTTTTCTAATTTTTTAAATTTAGTGCAATATTAAGCATGTATCATATATGAAACATTTTTATACACATTTATTATGTTATTTTAATAAAATTTAAGGTTAATTAACTTCAACAGTTAAAATTATAATCGGTGGAGATGGCGTCCTTTATTCTTAAAATTATAGATTTGATTTATTTTTATACTTATAAAATTCTACTACTTATATAATATGGTTTCGCTGGCAACAAAAATAGTGATAGTAATATAGAAAAAAAATTAAAATTACCAAAAATGTAACTTTTATAGAGAATTATCGTTTCTTGCTGTCGGTTCTCAGCTGGTTGTAATTTTATATTCATTCAACGATTGAAAACTTCTTGCAAAAATCTCTTCCAATAAATAATATTTTATCGATCTTTATATCTAGTGTTTTTCAAAAATTGGAAATACGGAAGTGCCTCGATCACTCTCGATACATCTAATTGACATTTTTTAATTACAATGTGAACGAACTCATAAAAACTAATCAACGAAAATAAGTTTGTTAATAGCAATAATTAATCATTTAAATCAATTGACATCTATTAAAGAAGATAAATATATAATAAATAAAAATGTTATCTTAATTTTAATATAATTTTGTATACTTACATATTTTTTATTAGATTAATAAACGTTTTTAAAAGCATTCAAAACTGCTAATATTTCTATTAATAACCAAAATGTTGTTACTATTATATATGGAACGTAACTGTTTAAGTTACAGTGAAATTTGTAAATTTTCGCAACTTTTAGTTGCAACTTTTACATGTACAATTGTTTAAATATTATGAAGTTATTCATATTTCGTAATAGTAGTGTTCATGTCATTTCTGTAATCTCTAGAAATAAATTAGCTTCAAGCTTTATCCAATGTTAAGACACTCCATTCCCCACTTTCCGCTGACTTCTGAAGCCATTGCGTGTTGATTCAACAACTCAATTCAACGCCACGCTTTGCCTCTACACCAGAGCGAATAAATGAAAATATATATGTAGATAAATATTTATTAATTTATTCATTTCCTCGAGTGGGGATCGAACCCACAACCAGTCGATTTTACAGCCACGCTTTGTGCCCCACGACTGGCCTATACCTATTCCTATACTTAGAAATATTAATTTTCCGTTTCCCGTTTGTGTACAATATTAATATTACATATTCTCTATGTTTGTTGCTTCTCAGTACAGTCAACTGGTTATTACTTACAGCCAGTAGTTTCAGGAAATAGCTGCGGGCTCATAAACAGTTATTGTTAGCAGAATTAACAATGGACCCTTTACTCGAGAACATAGAATTTTTAGTATTGTAGAAGTGCTAATTTTTTGAAAGTTAAGGGTTAATTATTTTAACTTATATCATAAAGCCGCCTTGTAAGTTATTTACTAATATCGTAATGGTAATAACCACGGACGAGTCACTCCTCAAAAATCAACAACGTATTAAATGCAATGGCACTATGCACATCACTTCGGTTATATATATTTTGCTCTTAGGTAGGTACAAGAAGAAAAGATAAATTAAAAAAAATATGCAAGATATTGCATTTTGAATGGCAGTAGCTCCTGTTCCTTGAGTTTAAAAAGGGGGGAAATAAAAAAATATCTAAATCACAACCATCACTATAAACCATTCAGTAAAACGTTCCACGACCACAACGATTTCAATGTAAGATTGATTTGAATCGAACCTACTGGTCAGCTAGAATGTAAAAAAATAAAAGAAGATATTTGTCCCTAAAAACATTTTCATTAATTTTAATACATTTTCTTTCCTAAGTTGAATTAATACACTTAAAATTTTAACGTAGCGGGATTTGAACCCGTGCCTTATGGAAACCGTCCAAGCGCTCTGACCAACTAAGCTATTAAGCAAAATTTAAACAGTATGAAGCTGATTTAATTTGATTTTAATTTATTTTTGCTTATTTCTATTAATAAAGCTAATAATAAACTTGTGACTTGTAGAGTCTCTTTAGTAAAAGTATTTGTTCGTTTCAAGTTATTGCAAAATATTATTGTCTAGTCAACCACAGTTTATGTGGTATTCTACATAGACATACACATATTGTTTTCGAAACGGTTAAAATGCCGGGAAGCTTCTTAACTAAAATGTTAAGACTTTTACGTTAATTTTGGTTTTGCACTCTGTTATTCAATTGTTCTTCCATTTTGGATACGTTTGATGATGGGTGGCAGTACTTAACGCTGTGCGTTTCAGATCATACAAGTAAAACAGATATGGATTATATCTGTTTTACATGTTATCCAGTAGTGCCAGAAAGACTGTTTTGTCTTGTTATCCAGTAGTGCCAGAAAAAGAAAACATTTTATTTCCCC
>DVQM01001465.1:0-11997 GCA_018231645.1 Heliconius ricini | reverse complement strand
ATAGTTTGGGTAACTAGTCATCGTTTTAATCACCCTCGATATCTTTAAAATTGTGAACTTGGCTTACTTTTAAAAAAAGCTATTCACAATTGAAACTATAAAATTGATGAAAAAAATATATATTTGGCATTTAATCAGTCGAATGCTTTAAAATTCGTAGGCTAATATAGCTGTACCAGTTTTTTTGTCTCTAATTATACTGCATAACTGATATCTTGGTCACGGTGTATATGTATATATTATCACAGCAGGCACTGTATGCATGGCTTATCACTTTAAATGCTCGAGTGGAGCATGTGTGACAGCTGAGTCCCGATGTAACGACACAGTGGAGTGCGTCGATGGGTCTGATGAACTGAACTGTCCCTGTAAAAGAGACCAGATCATGTGTAACGACGGCTCTTGCATTAACGTTTCTAAAAGATGCAACGGCCGCGCTGATTGTGTTACTGGTGAAGATGAACGTAATTGTGGTAAGTAATGAGCTGTTGCTGTGCTGTGCTCACAGTGTGGACTAGGTAGACATTTTGATGTGGTCCGGAAATCTGCTGGAATTTTGTTTTTTTTTTCTTTTCCTTTTCAAAATTTTTACAGTTTTGAATTCGCTGTTGTTGCATATTGATACCTTTTACAGGGAGCGCTTTTGTTCATTACAAAACTAACAGCAGAATCAATATTTTTTTATATAAGAAACAGCATGTTTAAAAATAATTCATATTTATTCATATTTACATATATATTTTATTTACACTATTTCTTTTTCTGTCTGCTAATGATATTTTATTAATTTAACTCAATAATTTTCTTTTATATGTTTAATTATTTTTAATATGCTTTACATTAACATATTAATTTATGTATGTATATGTATATATCATATTTATAACAGGCACCGCTTGCATGATTTATCAATTTAAATGCACGTGTGGACATTGTGTACCGGGGGAATCTCGGTGTGATGGGACTACTGATTGCCCTGACGGCTCTGACGAACTTTACTGTCCTTGTAAAAGAGACCAGTTCAAGTGCGACAATGGCTCTTGTATAAATCTTTCAAAAAGATGTAATGGATGCGTAGATTGTTTACCAAATGGCGAAGACGAGCTTAATTGTAGTAAGTACGAGCTTTTAAGCTCAGCGATAGCTAATATATAATTTAACACGAGCGTATTCAATATTAAACGTCCGTGATAACATTGAAATATGATAGTAAAATCGTTCTCTGTTCGTGTTGTGTGCCTTTAAAACACTTACCTACTCTATATTATTTTTAATATTATTATATTTATATTTTTATTCATTTTATATTAGAATCACAATGTATTGAATACAACAAGTTGCAGATTAAATAGGAACATTGATTAAGAAAAAAAAAATATTCTTAGCTAGCTTCTAGCTCCTAGCTTAACACTGAGTCGAAATTGTGCAACAGAAGCTAAAACGACATGTCAAATTAAAAGGATACAACGCAATTTTTTTAAGGACATAATGCAAATTTTGTAGATTTATGTATATATTTTTTGTACGTTTTAGGAACTCAGCTATGTCCGGCTGATGTTTTCACCTGTGACGCCGGCTCCAGCGTACCTTGCGCCAAGAGGTGCGACGGCATTCAAGAATGTGATGCTGGTGAAGACGAGCTAAACTGTGCTGGTAAGCGTATGCTTAGTAGAAATCATAAATTACTAGTATGTAATACTAAAAATATCTTATAAACTGGAATATTTATTCCCTATTATAGTTTATATAGTATATACATTAAGTATATTCTTATATGTATGGTTGACTTGCTGTTGGAGTAAATGTGTGTAGAGCGGTATTCTTGTAAAATTAGGAATATTCTTCAATATAAATTTGCAGATATGCTTAAAAGCAAATGCGATCGTTATATTTATAGCTTGGCGAAACTGTGTTTATGTAATGTTACCTAAAGATATATTAGCTAATAGCGACCCTCTCGCAGCTTCGCCCGCTTGAACTAGACATTTTTTTACTTACTATTCTGAATTACTTTCGTGTTGTAATGAAATTATAATTTTAAAAACAATATCGAAAACCAAAATTTCAGCCTATTCTATAAAGCAGTTGTTTTATAGCAATTTTGTGGAATAAACTACTTTATAATGATTAGGTTTCTGAGATGGTCATACACAAACGCACAGACAAATAAACGAAAAACCTTAAAATTATACTTTTGTATTCTCTCATATTGCCAAACTGTCCTCAACTTGATTTTCTCATATACCTTCTATGCTTTTCTCATATTGTCTTCTACAGACAGCGATCATATATTACAATTGTATTGTATGTATATACATATGCTAATAAACAATAATTAGTACCGCTAATATTTTTTTTCTGTGTGTATGAATTCATCACATAAGTAGACTATTATTGACTATTTATTATTTTTTTAATGAAAATAAATATCTATATAAGCTGTAACATTTTTATGATTTATTTTTAGATTGTAGCCTCCGATGTGACGGGAGATGTATAGAAGATTTCAGAATATGCGACCAAGTTCCAGACTGCAATGACAGTTCCGATGAAATAGGCTGCGACGATTGTAACTCACCATCAGACTTCAGGTAGTTTTTATAATAAAGGATTCTTATTAATATTATTAATAGAATATATACTTTGCATTGCGATTTTATTGTTTAAGAAAAATATATGTTTATAAAAAAATATGCGAAATTTATTGCTCAAAATTGCGATATTTTACACATGTGCTTGTTGTGAACTTAACTGGTTAATTGCTCAACTATGTATCCTTGGGCTAGTGATAAAGGTTAATATAAAATATAAAAATGTGTGAAAGTCGTTATCTATTTTTACTTTATTTATAGATGTAAGAATGGTGAGTGTGTCAACGCCGCACATCGGTGTAACGGCGTACCAGAATGCGGGGATTTGAGCGATGAGCTTGGCTGTAATGTGACTATGATACCAGAGCAAGGTAACCGACATTGAATATTTTAGGAATTTGTAGGAAAATATATTTGATCAAAAATTGTTAAATTTTATATAAATTTTGGATAAATTACTATTTTAAACTAATTTAAGTATTATCCGTTGTGGAGCGGTGGCGTGCAATTATAAGAGTAAAAATGGTGGGTTCGATTCCTATTCCGGTGGATGAATACTCTATGTACTCTCTGCCGGATACAGTGTATTTAAATACCCGTAACCATTAATTGCTAATGCTTATTATAACAAAAATATATTTAATTAGAATAAAATAAATCAACTTCACGCTGTATGCTGCACACATCATAATGGGGAAATGAGTGGGATGGGGATCGAAACCACAGCCAGTCGCATTCACAGTCACACTTTGGCCCTTGCGCCACAACTGGACTTTAAATGAAATATAATATAATGTAGGTTCTTTATTTAATTCCACGAAATGTGTTACAGGGTCCGTTTTTAAGATCAAATTTAGAAAATAAATATACCATTATATCAGATATATTGTAGTTAAACGTACATACGTATATTTAATTAAAAACTTAAGAAAAGAATATTATTTTTGTTTAGAGGGCTGCAGCGATCATAATCAGTTTCAATGCAGGAATGGAGAATGTATTAACAGTAGTTTTTTCTGCGATGGTAATCCTGACTGTATCGACAGCTCTGATGAAGAAAACTGCCGTAAGTATATACCTGTCTAATATGCCGTAAGTATACTGCCGTAACATAACTATAATTGGATACGACCACTAAATTATATTTTTATGACAAATAAAATGCTTTTTAACACTTCGGCTACCAAAGCATAGTATATCGACAAGCACTAAAAACTTATATTATATTGTTTCACGTGGCTCACTGCACTAATCACGCTTAATGCTGATGCAAATGAGACACCCAAGTCACGCCTACTCGTATCTCTCTTTAAAAACTACAATATTATTTGCACTTTGTATGACAAAGCACTACTAACAGTCTAATTACACATATAACTTAGGGATAGGGCAGTATCTACAGACAATTTCTTTTTGTTTTATTAATAAAATACCCTAAATGGTAAGAAAAAAGCTGAGAAACACTAGATTAATGAACCAAGTTGATATACAGCATGGTACATGACGAGGGGTTCGCGGTCACCATATAACGCGCCGTGCCACGAATCGGAATTTACATGTTACGACGGACGCTGCATTCCGCACTTACGACGGTGTGACAATATCTATGACTGTTCGGACTTCTCTGATGAGCAGAACTGTTACACTTCTGGTATCAAATGCCTAATAACATTCTTGTAACGAATACGCGTAAAATTTTGACTTTATAAATGTTTAATGAATAAAATATTATGTAAAAATAATATTATCCAATATCAACGTGTATATATATCTTAGTATTTCATTAAATACAAGTAAAAATTGTCCTTTTCCGACAAATATCAGTACATGTGTTCCATTTTATTCTATGCGCCCTGTAAGTTAAATTCAGTTGTCATTTTAATTATAATCATTTTGCCGTAGATCTATATGCTATTCGTTACAAGGTCACAAATGTTTCGCCCTTGTGGAATGCTGAATGCGTGTTCGATTTTATAAATTGATATGCCATACCAGATACTACCCCTACCTTTTTGTTACATTTATGCAGTCAATTTCGATTGAAAAAGATTAAGAAAATTATTATTTTATATAAATAGCGCACTTGTTCTTTTTTTACTTTATTGCATGCTTATTACGCTTAGATATTATCTACCTATCGTATTAAAATGAGCATTTAATTAAGTTTTTAAAATTTTGCCGTTCCTCTTGTTGTTCCTGTATTGAAAGATAAATTGGTTTCTTATTTTATATAGCAATTTTTCTTTTGTTATAGAATAAATGGTAGAGTAGGATAATTTTCAATATAGTCTCTATATTTTGCATGAAAATGTAAGCATTGATTAGATTTGTATATACTTTTTTCTTATATGTATGTAGATATATTAATTTAATAGATAAAGTTGTTCTATATATTTTTTTATAATTATGATAAAATAAAATCGATAATTTATTTCAGCTTGCAACGATGGTTTCTGGCAATGTTTATCGGGACAGTGTATACCCGTCAACGATTACTGTAATGGATATCCTGATTGCACGGATGCGTCCGACGAGAGCGATTGCCCTCCTTTGCTTCCGCCGTTTACAACAGCTAGCCCTCAACCACCGTTCACGACACTAGCCCCGACGTATCCAACGCATAGCACCACGTATTTGCCTCCCGTCAATACTAGTGAGTATAATTTCTTTAAATATATTTTGTTTATCAATATCAGGTGTCGTGTCGTTAAATATTATAATAAATTTTATTACAAAGAAACGATACGTTTTCTATGATATTGAACAAACATTAAAGTCGCTGTATATCTATTTTTATTATAAACAATGAATTAAGCATAGTCCAAAAATAGGATGCACATCAAATGAGTGGCGTTGTGAGAACGGGCCGTGTATAAAGCAATACCAACAATGTGACGGACGCGTGGACTGCCCTTACGACGGATCTGATGAGTTCGACTGTCCACCTGACAGTAAGGCTTTCAATACGCGGACTACAAATCTACTGATATATTTGTCTGAACTATATAATAGAAACGGTTTCTTTTTTTATATATTAATGTATTGAAAAACATTCATTTTTCATATAGTTTGGACTCCATTGAACGTATATTTGTTGTTCGTTTCGGAGTTATTGATAACCGTTACGGTTTTACTGATATTAATATAATAGGATAATTAATATAAATGCTTGTTACTTACCACTGTTATGTATTTGTTAGTGTAACATTTTTTTAAAATTATTTTGTAATTTTATTTTAACTTTACTTTGATAAGAAATCTCATGGCGTGTTTATAATTTGAATTATGTTACTAAAATGATAATATATTATTATAAAAAGTTTCGAACCTAATACGAAATGCAAGATGATTGTCAAATTGTAATAAAAATAACAGCACCTACGTATATATCCAATAATATTGTACACATTATGTAATTTTTTTCTTAGATGTAACTAAAAAATGTAAATTCTTCTTCTTCCTGACATTAATTCTGGCTTTTGCCACGATCTGCCTTCCTGCTCATCCTACTCCACTTTAGCGTCCTCAGTGGTTAGGCCATTGGCTCTCATGTCCCTTATCACGGCATCTAACCAGTTCTTCCTTGGGCGTCCAAGAGATATCACTCCAGGGTAAATGCCAGTTTATAAATGAGCTTCCGCCTTCTCACTTTCAAGCTTATCATATATCTGTTAACTCTCACTGCGGGCTCTGGCTGCAGCTCTTTTATTGGCACTCTTAGCTACTATGCACTCCAGTCTGACTTCTGAGTCTCTATTTCTTAATGGCAAGGCTTCTTATCACGAGTCACTTCCTGCACCTTGTCATTCTTCTACCACGTCTCCCTGTCGATGACACGTCCTCCCCTAAAAAGACCAAGAACTCGCCTACCCGTCGCAATGATTGCCAACTGAGCACGATACGAAGCATCCTCAGTAGTCTGGGTGGTAGTATGATGACCAGGGTTGTTAACCTGCCCATATGACACCGTCTGGTCAATAATTCAATTTGTGTAGAGTGGGACCTCTTGCGCTCTTATACGTGATAAGGTGATTCAAACGATTTAAACAAATGTAAATTATAAATGTATAATATAAAGGATAACGCAAGTGTTGATCTATTTTAGAAAATACGACCTAGTTAGTATTTTATATTAGTTATGTTATAAATGTAATGTAAACAATAAACGAAGAAAACATCAGGGCTGTAGCGAGGAATTTTTAAACTAAGTTAAGCTCCCAAAAATAACTAGTAACTTTTTATTGGAAATATTTAACTTGAAAGTGACAGTGGTCTATTCTATGTGTCTAACTACTGCACTGCATTATAGCGTGACATTGTAGCCCGTTACTCATACGTTTACTAACATGGTAAATTTTTCAGGACCTGTTGAATTGAGACTTAGAACCGAACCGAATAAACAAACAGTTCGCAACGGTGAGTTATTATTAATTTATGTTATGTATTTTTTTAAACTTTATTTTAAATATTTATCATAAGTATAACTTAATAAACCTGTTTTACTTGATAATGTACATATATCTCTCGTTTACAAGCTGCCAAGGCCTTATATACATTATCTATTATTTTAAATATTTTGTATTAATTTTACTTTTAGTTACACTTAGTAATTATTTATACACATTTCTACAATCTTACAAAAGGCTTGGAGGACAGGTGAGCTTGGCACGAATAGGTATAAATTAATGAAAGGTTTGACTAGATAACCAACCATATTTTTACACTTCGGTAAATATATTATGATTTACCGTAGTGTAAAAATAAAATTGCATTTGTACTTACGAATACATAAAAAAAAAAACAAAATTTGTATCTCTTAATTAGCAAATTTAATAACATTACTGTCTAGGTGATGGCAAGATAGTCAAAATATTTGATGTGATTTATAATAATATTAATAAAATGTATAATAACAAATTATTTTATATTTCTTTCATGGTGGTGGAACAGTTCACTATGGTGAGTCAGTGTATCTATACTTGGGTGCACTATGGGATCAAATTAACAATTAATGATTTCGAGTGATTTTTTTTATTTACCATCTTTAAAATAAATCGTTTTATTAAATAAATAATGTTACGTTACAATATTTATAAACCAGTGGTATACATAATGAACTTTCAATAAACTATTTATATATATTTTAAAATAATTAAATATTTAATATCGAAAATGCTTTGCCAATAGTGATATTTCATAAACATGTGTATGATAAAAATCAGGGTCCCATTTACATAATACAGCTTTAAAATTATTAATATTGGGTACAATATTTCTATATATAATATTTATTTATATAAATTCATAGCCGCAAACATACAAATTCAAAAGTAGACTAAATATAGGTTTACCCAACGGTCTTGTCCTAATACAGTTATATCATGGGTTTAGATTAAATTGCATTCACATTTTTTTTTCTAGCTCCAAAATGCATGGAAATAAATTGTAGTGAAGGGCATTTGGCGTTCTTTTATGTTTTTCTTAACTATATCATAACACTTAATTCCACAAGCATGGATTTTTTGGGAAAATTACAACAATTAGATTACTAGAAATTATTTTAAAAATTTAACTATAGGAGGCGATGTGGTGTTTGTCTGTCGCGACGAAGGACCTCTACGAGCACCGGTTCGTTGGATTAGAGAAGGTGGTAGACCTCTCAAACCGGGATCCACTGATATACGAGGTCGTCTAGAGATGAGCAAAGTGTCGGTGAGTTCGAAAATAAGATAAGAGAAAATATTTTTTTTCCTTGTATTATTCGTCGTTGGAAGAAAAATGATACCTCCTTAATTAGTTATATGCCTGATATACATATGAATTTAATCATAATTTCATGTTATATGTGATCTACCAGTATTAAGTATTAGCCTAAATAAAATAATATATAACCTGAATAAAATAATTGTTAGCGGGCTGATAGCGGCGTATACATATGTCAAGCACCACGCTACCTTGGTTCCAGTGGATCCGAATTAAGAGTAGTACTAACCGTGGAAGAACCAGGTAAGTTGTTGACATCTACTTTTCTTATAATATAATAATTACGACACAGTAAATAGTGTTGCATTTATATTATTTTTATTTTTCTTCTAGAAGTGACACTACCACCGTTCACGGTATGTGCATCTCATCAAGCCACGTGTGGTAACGGGCAATGTATTCCGAAATCAGCCATATGTGATGGTAGAAATGATTGCTCTGATGGATCTGATGAAGAATCTTGTCGTAAGTATTACTACATAGTATTTATTCAGCTTCACGCTATATCTCAGCAGGGTAGGTAGAGGGAACCTAGTGTTAAGACCCTCCGTTTCCCACTTTCTGCTGAAGTCTGGAGGCATTGCGTGTTGAGTGGCAACGCCGTGCTTAACCTCAACACCAGAGCGAAAAAATGAAAATATAAATTTAAGTAAATATTTCATAACTTCGAGTGGGGATCGAACCCACAACTAGTCGGTTTTACACAACATTTAAGTGTTTAGTTTCTATTTGATAAGAATAGTTAGTATGTAAAATAAATATGTTTTACATATATACGAATAAAAGAAGAAGCAATATATTAATTATTTATAATTTTTTATTTTTTTTTTCAGAAAAATGTGAACCAAACCAGTTCCGATGCTTGAATCGCAAGTGTGTGTTAAAAAGTTGGGTTTGCGACGGTGATTCTGATTGTGGAGATGGTTCCGATGAACAGAACTGCGTTGACTCTACACCTGGACAGTGTGGACCCACCCAATTTCAGTGTTCTTTCTCTGATCAATGTGTACCAAGGAGTTTCCATTGTGATGGACAAACAGATTGTATGGACAAGTCCGATGAAATTGGATGCGGTAAATACTCCTAACTTTACATATAACATTTGGTTTTATTTGTTGATTTTATTTCTCATTGTTTTTGTATACAGCCCCGGTGCGTGTAACTAGCCCTCCATCCCCATCGAACGTCAGGCTCAACCCGGGTGATACGTTAATACTGAAGTGTGAAGCTGTTGGTGTTCCTGTGCCTCTTATAAGTTGGCGCCTCAATTGGGGAGAAGTTCCCCCACAATGTACGTCAACGAGTGTTAACGGAATTGGTACTTTAACTTGCCCTGATATGCAGGTAATTGTTGGATCTCTTCCTTATTGTTTCATTATATTGGTTGTATTGTGAAAAGTAAATTAACTTTAAAATTTCTTTCTTACTGTAGATTGATACAATTGCGTTCTCATATTTAAAAAAAGTGATGTTTCCTTAAGTTGCAGTTTTAATTTATTTCAGTAATGATAACATTTTTTTTAATACGCAGATGGAGCATAGCGGTGCGTACTCATGCGAAGCCATTAATAATAGGGGAACTGCTTTTGCAAGTCCAGATTCGATTGTATATGTAAACAGAACTGGTGGAGTATGTCCAAGTGGATATTTTAACAGGTATAAAAATATTTATGATACTTTTATTTAATTTACAGAATAATGCCTTTTAGAAAATTCTATTCTATAGTAATATAAATAGTTAAGAAAATAGTATATAAGTTGACATAATTAATATAATTTTAGCGAAGCGCGATCACAAAATGAATGCATTCGATGCTTCTGTTTCGGTAAATCTACACAATGTCAAAGCGCGGATCTCTTCATATTTAATATGCCTACTCCACTCGGCGAAGGAGGAACCAGGCTTGTAGGTGTAATCCAGAGCCCCAACGGTGACGTGGTGGTCGACAAGCAACAAGTAGAGCAGTACTATTACCAGCCTTTGAGAAATGGTGCAACGGTAAGAAACCATAAATTATATATTTTTTCGCAGCTTCACACAGTATCTCGCACACAGCAGGGTAGGCAGAGATAACCTAGTGTGTGAACCTAGACACTGCGTTCCCTACTTTCTGCCGAATTCTGGAGGTATTGCGTGTTAAGTGGTAGAACTCAACGCCGCGTTTTGCCTTGACACCAGAGCGAAGAAATGGAAATATAAATTTAAGTACATATTTCATCTCCTCGAGTGGGGATCGAACCCACAATTAGTCGGGTTTACAGTCACACTTTGTGGCCTGGCCAAAATTATATTTCATCCTACTGACTGACCAAATTATATTTCATCCTACTTTATTTGATTACATAAAAATACTTACAAAAATAATAAAAAAGAAAACAAATGTACGAAAAACGTGGTCTTACGGCTAAGTAGCCATCCCTTCCATATAACGAGCGAAAAGAAGCTGTCATAATTTGAATTTTAAATAAATTAAAAATCATTTTAACACGTAGTAATATAACGATACATAGTTACTTTATAATTTTTAGATGTTTCTTTGGTATTTAAATGTAATTGAAAAAAGAAGAAATTGAATTAGGATTTGCATTTGGATTTGTACATATAATCGAAATCTTTCTTATCTTTCTATATAATTTTATTTTGTAGGTAACAAAACTAGCATCCTTTACACCATGGTCCAGAACAACCGCTCATCCTTATTTGACTGTACCAGAAACGTATAATGGCAACCAGCTAACTTCATATGGCGGTCACATCAAATATCGCCTTTTACCTCAGATACCTCAGCGCTTCCGGTCAGATGATAATCTTCCCGACATCATAATTAAGGTACATTACATATTACTATACAAATTTATCAAAATACCATTATATATTACTATACAAATTTATGAAAATCAAGGTTAAAAATATTTTATTGGGAAGTATTTAATAACTTTACAAAATTGTATTGTATTTCTAGGGTGCGTTCCAAACCCTAGTTTATAAGAGCCGTGAAGATCGTTATAGATATCCTTATATTAATGCACGTCTTACTCCTGGTGGCTGGAAGAAACCTACATCCAGTGGTCTTGTACCAGCTTCTCGCGAAGACCTAATGATGGCGTAAGTGACTGTACAGTTGATTAATCTAATATTGCATCTTAAATATCGTTAGCCTACACTTTGTGCGTAACATTGTGTTTAATTTTTCTTTTTACGATAATAGATTAGACGCTGTCGAGACAATATTGCTTCGTGCTGATTTCAATAACGCAGGCGTCAATATCACGGAATTTAATATGGAATCTGCTCAATCTAACAATGTCGGCATAGGATCAGCAAGCTTAGTAGAGGAGTGCTCTTGCCCTCAAGGGTACAAGGGACGATCTTGTGAGGTAAGCGACGATACAGATTAAAAAGGCAAAAAAATCTCGCTACAACTAAAATAAGATATTTTTTTAAGAATTTTTATTTAGAGAGAGTTATTAAGTAATAAACTGTACTAAATATGTGATGCTTGTATTTTTTTTTGTGTTAAGAGTTATATATTTATTAGCTTGTCAAAGTAAAAGTCAAATAATTTTATTTAAAATAAGAAGTTACAAGCTTCATTTTTTGAACGTCAAATAGTTTACCACCAGTTCACTAAAGTTAATGCCT
>DVQM01001464.1:0-12000 GCA_018231645.1 Heliconius ricini | reverse complement strand
CGCGCTTTGCCTCGACACCAGAGCGAAGAAATGGAAATATACATTTAAGTAAATAGGAAAAATGAAAATAATTTAAATATAATTTTTCGTCAGACGCTATGCCTTTGCATTCCGACGACCTCAGGGCAAGGTACACAAAATTTATCTAATCTTGAACCTTGCGTTCAGTTGGAATATACTTTACTGATAGAGTAATGATAAAAGTGAGGTACAAATAAGTATTCTATTAAAACTGATCCCCGAATCTATATAATAGTATCAATTGTGATTCGAACCTACATCCACTCCATCCAGCAATGAATGGTGGTGGTGAGATGTCGAAACTAAGGCACAGTTCTAATTACCATTAATTCAAATCGGCCTCCCACAACAACTCTCACGCTTATTCAATTAAATTATTATGAGACTTCTCTATTGTCATATCGCAGAAGAATTGAAACATTTTTTCATACATTGTTTTTGTTAGTATGTATTAAGAACTTTATATATGGAGCTAGAGATCGATAAAGATATAATTGTTTATTTAACATGGAATGTGGGTAACAAAATTGGTTTTTATATCTATTTAAGATTCCTTACCTCGAAAGAAAAAACATTATACCTGTAAAGGCAAAGAAATCTGAATTGCTAATTAATAGGTACATCAAGCTAAAACTCGTGTTTTGAATTTTCTTAAATTTTCTGTTATAATGGTAATAAAATTGGTGTGTAACCACTGATGGGCGAATTCGACACGGTGTTGATCGGTTTAGTTTTCTTTAACTAGATATTAACTTAGCACGTAGTTGAGTAACAGGTTCGATTCCCACGTTGAGGAATGATTTTATCAAAACTTTTTTATTTACTCAGTCTGGTTAGACATCGTGTTGGACTTGCTTATGTTTTATAATGAGCGGAAACTTTAATTAATGACCACAATTCCCTCTATAATTAACAACAACCAATTATAGAGATCAATGAAGTCAAAACAAATATTAATTGTTTTGTCTTTTTGTTTATTATATTTTTTTTTATTAAATACATTATAAGTCAAAGTATATTTTTATTTGTACCTTGTTAATTCTGAACAAATAATTAAAAATATATTTTCTTTTCTTTAATGTCTTATCAATAAATTCTCGTGCTGACCCTTTGATGTGCATGAAACTAAGATAAATAATCAGTTTTCCTCGTGAGCATCGAACCCACAATCATGACGTCCATAGGAAGACGCTGCTCCACCTGGCCTCATTATTACATAACATAAAGAAAGTTATACATATATAAATATTAACAATAGTATCTTTTTCACAGGCTAATATCATTAGAAATAACGCCCCGCCCTGAGTTACAATGCGAGACAGTGGCGTGGAGACTCGTCGGTCTTCTGGGTGGAGACCAGGGATCAGGTCTGAGGGCCAGGACAGCTCGGTTGGCTAACGCGTTGGTCCATTATAGTCCAGATGCTAGAGATACTGTTGATAATAGACGGAGGCAGCTTGATGGTGCTGTTCAAGGTAAGGCTTGTTATTTTGGTTAATTTTTTAAAAATAATATTTAAAATATTAAAAAGTATTATTTTTATCATTCCCTTTTTTGTTCTTATTTTAGAATCAATAATTTTATTTGTATCATAAACATACTAAAATTCCATATAAATATGTAGTCCTTAGAAAGTAATACAGAGCTTATACATAGTAGTATACATATTTATATAGTATTTTATAAAAATATTATTAAATTTTTATTTTAGTTTTGAATTCCAATATGCCTTTGCTTACCTTTTATCTTTTAGTACATTGATATCACGCTAAATGACGTCTTGGGGTGCGGTTTATATTAAACTAGGTTTTGCTTGCGATTTCGACCGCACTATAAAGTATATTCTTCTTATATGAACTATACAAAACAATAAGAATTCTTCAATACAAAACAGTACGAAGTTACTTTGATTAGCGCATTCAACCAAACAAACTCCACAGCCTTATAATATCACTATACATATAGATAATAAACTTATATGAAAACGTATAGATAGATAGATATATACTATCAATAAAAATGCTTACACAAATATAATTCAACATATATAAAAAAATATTATATACCTCTAAAAAACATAAAACAACATATTATGTAGGTGTCATTTCAACACACTGAGACTACAAGATGGCTCGCGTGGGTTGTTCATAGGAATTGCAATTAGCGTTTTTAAAACATTTCAAGCGATACTGTAAAATTGGTCAATATATATAGAGTATGGACCTTGGAGCTGCAGTGTTCAAATAATTAGGCCTTTGCATCACATTTTGTACGAAACTATATACTGTTAATAATATAATATGTCGAAATTGTCATTGAACATCTAAATAAAAAATAAAAATGCTATGAGATGGTTATTGTCACAATCAAATTAAATTAATAATTAAAGATGATCATATTACACACCGTAAAACAATAAATGCAGTTGCTCAAAACCATGAGTCGTTGTGGCGTAATTGAGATGTGTCCAATTGTAAGGATTTTTAAGCTTTTGCTTTCCGAGTTCCACACAAATTCGATTCAAGGTAGAGTACAACGCCGCTCTTTGTCTTGCTAGGTAAGACAGAATTGTTATTTGAATTATTTTAATTTCTTTTGTACGATCGCAATGCCTACTGATAAGATGGAAAGTATTTAACGTTAGTGTAGAAATATATATTTTTGATGGGGGGATTGAAATATTAATTTATATTTTCATTTCTTCTCTCTGGTAACGAGGCAAAGCTTGGCGTTGAGTTCCGCTACTCATCGCGTTACGTTTCGAAAAATCGGCGAAAAGTGGACGGAGTGTTACAGCGATTGGTTTTATTTCGAGGCGATTTATAAAAAAATACAAATTTACTGTAGGTATATTTATTGTTTCTAACTAACTCATTATATACGAGTATGTGTATATAATGTATAGGTATTTAAAAAAATATTTAATAAAATGCACGTTTTTACGTTTAAAATGAATTATAAAACAGTAGATTTCATCAATACATTTGTTAATAACTATAACACTTAATAAAAATGTTATACTTATATATAAAATAAACATAAAATGTTCAACGTTATTTTACAATCAACTTATAAGTTTAAAAGTCGTTTTGAAATTTGATCTTAAAAAATTAAAAATCGTCGTGAACTCGCTGGAGTTTCCCATTGCATTAGCATTCACATACAATTACCATATTATATATTTTTACTATAGCAGCCGATGTTGTATTTTGCAAGACAAAGCGTGGTGTTGAGATCCGCCGCTCTGCACGCAGTGTCTCAAAAATTGGGCAGTGATTTTGGTTAAATTCCCTCTAGCTACCCTTACATTTGTGGAATGAAGCGTAAATATAAAAAAAAAACAATTTAGAAATTTAACACGATACGAGGCCATGTGCGAATAATGCTTTAAAATTTTAGAACATCCACACATTGTAGCTTATTTGAAAAGGGGTAAGCAGAGACGACCTAGAGTCAAGACTCCCCGTTTTTGGTCTAAATTCAAGTCTAATTAATTACTAATTACGCAAAATCGAATCCACAACCACCACGCTTGCAGTGAAACGCTGTTCTACTGCACCACGTTGGCCTCAACCAAATTATGATTTATCATTGAAATACTTAAAGCGTAAAGATTTTTTGTTACTTCTTCTTATTCTAAGCTCTGATACAATAACTGTTTAAAGTATGAAGAGATTTTCAGTTTTTAATTATGTTTTTACAATTAGGCGAATCGGGAATGGCACTTCATATCCACTTAATGGGAAACGGATTGTCTTAACAGTAGGTTCCCAGGTTCTCTCCTGCTATGTGCAGAATACAAACAGAATACGTGAAACAAGAAAAAAAGGTTAAAATGAAAAAAAATGTTTTTTCTTTGTAATGCATACAAGAAATTATTGAACTTAATCGCTTCAAATTTGGCACGTCGGTTCCTTGGGGAGTAGAGGGGAGCACCAAGAGATGATTTTATAGGTTCTTATAAGAACGGGAAAAACGGAACTTTACGTTTCATAGTTTACAAAAATAAAGTTGCGGGCAACCACTAGTATAGATATAGAGTAGAAGGTCGGAAAAATACGTCCATGAGGCTTACGTATGACCGACGTGAATGTGGAAGTACAGCTAATGTAAAATTTCCTGTGGAAAATGAACAAAAGTTGAGATAAGTTTTAACAGCCTGATATCCTTTGATAGCAATCTTTACTTTAGTTACAGCATTTCGTAAAAACCAACAGAACAACGCAATGTGTTAGTTCTTGCATGATTGATTAGAAATTAACGAGCCTTTAAAACTTAGAATTAGCTTCACAGTGAATTCCGCATAGAGATGGGTATGCAGAGGGAACCTAGTGTTGTGTGGATAGCTTGTATTTGAAGTAGCGGTATTCGATACCAGAACTGCAGTGTGCTGTTAATTTTTTTTTATGCAACTACAGCGCGATCTTACTCAGCAAAGTAATATTAAAAGTTTACGTTACGGAAACTAATTAACTAAAAATCTAATTCCTCCCTCACCAGGTCTAGGAACCCATGGACTCACCGCAGATGCTTCAGGCTCTTTAATATCACTCCACGTGGCGTTGAAGAACGAGCTGCAGCGACACGTTGAGGTGTACAAGCAAGCCTTGCACAAGCTGGAGGAGCTGGTAGGCTTATTTATCTTTATTTTTCTAGCGGAGCAATGAGTTTCGCTCACCACGCAACGTATCAAAAAATTAGGTGGAAAAAAAGGAAGGGAGAGTCTTAACACTATGTTCTCTCTGCTTATTCCGAATCAAAATCAAGATCTAAAAGCTAAATGTTTCACATTTAGCGTTTATCCTGCCTATCCTGCCATTCACATCCTTCAGCGTGAATAGTTAATACAAATAAGAAGGATGGGTAGTATGTTAATAATTTCATATATAACGTCCATATTTTATTTTTCCCCAGTCATCGGTGACAGTGAACCAAGACCCAGCGTCCTCATCTCACCAGCGTCTGCTAGCTCTCTCTCACGCTGACGTAGAGCGGAGACTTATCGATAACAAGTCCTTACTGACAATCATCGATAAACCAGCTCTAAGGCAGTTGCCTACACTAGTGTCGTCGCTGTCAGCTAGAGTGGAGAGTGACAAAGCTGTTCTTGCCTGCGTTGGACAGATAAAGAGGAGTGACCCGACACTGGACTTGAGTGATACCAGGTAAGAAGTTATAAATTGATAATTACACTTTTTTTGATAATTACCCGTTTTTTATTCCGCGCATTTTTTTTACAATTAACTTTGCATAATTAAGTAAATACGTATAATACAATAATTATACTGTAGGGCTAAACAAAACTACTAAATTAAAGCTATCAAGGCCGGTGTGGCTCAGTGAGACAGATTCCGACTGCCATCACAATAGTAGTGAATGCAAGCCCCCCCTCGGAAAAAGGATTATTTTTAAATTATTTTTACCCGTTCTGGTACACACAGCGCATCGTTGAATTCCATTAATCAACACGTAATATCTCGGCAGTACGGGACAGCGTTAAGCTGTTTTTTTCCTATTTTTCTTTTGTTAAAAAATATTATTTATATAAACACAACACAATTTATTATTTATATTAACACAAAAAACGCATATTTCGAAGGGGACCAAAATTCATAGGGTACATTTGGTTGAATTAGAATTAAGAAATTTGGCAGCTAGCGTCTACAGGTAGTGGTAGTAGTTCAGCAAAAAATCCGAATAAAAAGTATGTTTTTTGTGCCTTAAAAGAGGGGCAGAATTAGGTATTAGAGCCGCTAGTTCCAATGAGGTACAGGTAGGCTTGAATTTCAGAAAAAGCTCGAGAACGCCAATGTTTATACGGAACCCTTATTGGGCGAGCCCAACAGTTTTTATTAAAAGAATTGAAATCATATTAAAGAAACACAAATTCAAAAGAGGACTAATTCGAAAGTCTTAAATAATGATACATTATGAAAAGGTTACGTAAAGGTACATACGAGTACATACACTTGCTCACAGGATGTAAGCGATGTAATCTACTTATTGAGGAAGAGGAAATCATGTTTTCTTATATTTTTTATGACTGTGGTTATTACATTTGTTCTAAACTTTAGGCGTAATAAATACTCGCATAATTATATTAAATTTACTCAGACGTAATCCTTACGTCAGCTTTACGCTTTACAGACCCTTATCTTAAAACATTTCTTTCGCGACTTAAACACCTGTTGAGGGGGAAACTTAAGGACATTATCACCAGAGGGAAGAAATGAAAATAATTTGAAATTAGAAAAGAACTACATCTATCAATTTTAGAGGTAGACGTTGTGACATCATTTGACATATATTTTTTTTAGCTTCAGCTTCAGTCGGCACAGGGAACCTAGTGTTGAGACATCCCGTTGTCCATTTTCCGCCGAATTTTCGAGTGGTGGAACTAAATGCCGCGCTTTTGCCTTGATACCAGAGCGAAGTTATGAAAATATGAATAAATAATAATTGCTCCCCCGAGTGTGAATCGAACCCACAATAGCCGCATAACAGTCGCCCGTGCCCCTGCATCACTAAATTTGAATGACTATATACATTTTTTTAGCTTCATACAGTATCTTGCATATAAAATTAACATAATTATTTCCACCGAGTAGGAATCGAACCCGCAACTGTCGCGCTTCGAGTCAGACGCTATATGTTCCATGTAGCTATATAATGTTTAATAATAGATCTTATAAAAGCTGTCAAAAGTTTATAATTAAAAATACACACTCAATTATATATGACATGCTGTTATGAAACAGCAACTAGCTTCAATAAGTAATTTCTAGCTTACGTAAGAACGAAATTTCTCACGTTAGTTACTTTTAAATTTACATGAATATGTTATTTTTGTATAAAAAAATTAAACAAAAATATGTTATAGGATTATTGTAGCGTAGTAAGATAACGTCTGAAGATGTGCGCGATGGTTGTAGGTTCGATGTTTAATTTAACGAATGATACGAAAGTCTGGCAAGACGAAATGCTTAATAAGAAAATATATTTCAAAATTGGCAATAGTGTAGAACGGAGTTTTTTATCACTAGTTTCTCTTTGCCTACCCTGCTTTATGGTAGAGTACCTGAGAACGTAGACACTCCGTCCCTATTAAGACACTTCTGTGTCTTAACGCAACTCCACATATATAGCGACACACTTTTGCCATCGAACCACGACTGCCTCTATAACTACTTAACGAATTTAATGATTATTTTCTTCTGGATATGCCATTTACTGGAAGGCTCTATAACAGCGGTTCCCAAACTTTTCTGGATCAAGAACCACTTTTTTATCATTCTTGGTAGCGGGGACCACTATGTATGAAGGTATAATAAAAATTACCTGTGATACTCGAACAAAAAGTTTGCCTCATCCTTCCCAGTTATAAAATTAAAATCGTTTTCGGACCATATTTAGGCTGCCACCAGTGGTCCGCAGACCACTGGTTGGGAACCAGTGCTCTATAAGATAGACAGAATTACATTACGTTAATCGCTTATGTAACCATAACTGCACCTAGTTATTCGTATCAAACCACGCGGGTGAAGCCGCAGGTAAGAGCTTGTAAATAAAATACCACCAACAGTTACTCGACGTTGCAAAGTCATAAAAGTAACTCGCAGAAAGCGCTAAATCGCAACCATTGTTAGTCTTACATTGTAGATTTCACTCCATTCAACTCTAACATCGCTAAAACTAATCTTATTGTTTACTTCACATATAGTGATGAATAATCTGTGTAAAACTGCGTTTTATTATATAGCGTTATATGAAATATGAAATTTCTTATATTATAACGACCGTAGAGTTCACGCTGCTGTTTGCCACATACCCTTCTAGAGTTTGCAGGAGACGGAACTTGGTATTTAAACATCCCGCCACCCCGTGAAAGATCTACGATACGACCGTCGTTATGATTTATTTTCCTTTCTTTGCTCTGATGTGCATGAAAAAACGTCGCGTTGAGTTCTACTACTCAGTATAGTTGGTTCACTCTGCCCATCCTGATATAAAAAATAATTAATATATAAATGTAAAGAAATCCTTGTATACAAACGTCAACAACTTTTAAACGAGTTTTAGAAACTTAAGAAATTAGAAGTTTGCTAAATGAATATCACTCAGTTAAAAAGTAACAGGTCTTATTAGTTTCACTAGAAAATGATTTTCTTTGAATCTCACATTGCTTTTTATGGAATCTGTTTACTGACTGACTACAGATTTTTTATTCTATAATTAGTACAGTAATTCAGAACTTGAAACCAGAAGGCTTTTACATTGTTTTATTATATTTTTTTAAGTGTATTTATTTGTTATTAATGATGTCCATTTTGACATAAATTTTATTAAAAGAGAGAGAACGGAGCGCCAAATGCCACGATTTATGCATGCCTCTTTTAGCCTCGTCTCCTGTCATCAACTTCTCATACGTGTACTCTGAAGGGGTTCTGGGTCAAGGTCAAGGTAACTTCCTGCGGTAAGTGGTAAAAGAAACCACTTTTGCTTTACAAATCCTTTTTCTCTTTCTACCGTGACTCATTCTGCTGACATGCGTAAATCACGTAAATAAAAAAAGGTTAGTATGAAATAAAATAAATCAAAATGAATCAATGTCAAAAGAAAACTTATCGATTGAATATTTAATATTAAAACACAAATTATGTAGGATCTCGGGTAGGCTCGCCAGTGATAGCATCTCAGGAAATTTAAGGTATTCTCAGAGTAGTTCCTGATATCTTAAATTTGTTTCTAAGTTTCGTGGAGAATAGTCAATTTATCGAAAAAACCTAAGTAAAGGCTAGCTATCCCGCACGCATCATCAATTTTCATGTTATTGTTTCTATGTAATCCATTTGTCCATCCATTGTACCTGGGGTCAGAGGTACCTCGATTACTTAGAATGTACGTATATAATTCTTACTTGTAATTAAAGAACTATGATTCAAGTTGAGATCTTGATACTAGAAAGTTGCATTTGAACCTGTAACCTGCAATTAACTTATTAAAAACAATAGTTACGTACAAGGCAGAGACGTTATCAATATAATTACTTATTAAGAAAAGTACACAGAAATTGAGTATGACGCAATTGGGTTTTTGATTACAATGATTATGGATTCGATTACCATATTTTTTTCGACTAACATACAGAGAAATAATTATATTTTTGAATACAGGCAGAAATAAAAAGCAAGTGACTTATGAAAGTTAAGATACTGCACTAGGTACCTTTTTTTTATAGTTGCCAGCTGTACCCCGCATAAAGTAGGGCGTTAACATTAAGTTAGTAAAGCTGAGGGAGCTTTATCTTAAGTCATTGCGTTACCGACACACTATTAAATTTTCGAAAAATATCGAGTGGCGGAACTCAACGTCGCGTTTTGTCTCGTTACCAGAGCTCCATATTTATTAATTCTCATAAGAACAAATCGAATCGATATGTGCTGATGAGTCACGATGGCCTCTAAAATTTAGATTACTATTTTAAAAAAATGTCCAAATTTTTATTTATAAGGAAGTGACCGGTGGCTCCGCGCTATATCCAGCGATTTTATAACAAAACAGGGCTTTTACTAGTATAATAGTATGATAAATTACTTAAAACGTTGTCTAAGTTGTGCTAAATTACGTAAAACTTTCCTCCACTATGAGAACGATTATATCACTGTATTGTTCCGTTACTTCACTAGCGAATTGGCACTGTTTATGTGTATTCTACTTTGTTACTGTTGTTACGCTGCTTGACTTGTTTTTAAGTTAATTATAATGATCTGGAAGATTTTCCTAGAATTTTAGATTTTTCTTCTGTGAATTAGTTGTTGATTGTAAAGATTTTGAATTTAAATTGATAACATTAATGATTTGATAGTAATCAATATGTTTTTTTAGTTTCACAGTGTGTCCAACGTATACTACCGCGATGGTGGGTACGGTCCCCACTAAGGAGAATGCATTATTTTTAATTCTAAGCTCGGCGTTAAATACTTGAAAACAAGGTTCTCTCTATCTTTTCTGCTGTACGCAGAATACAGCATGAAGTTATGAAAAAAATATTTTAAAAAACTACTAGCACACAGCCACCGTTTTAAGTTCGGTGTCTACAAAAGAAAAGAGCATAGGCTCCAATCTCTTACATTCATTATTTCACAAAGACAGTAAGAATACATATCATCACACAGAAAATGATCTTCCAGGCCTGTAGCCGGGGTCCTTATGAGCTACTCCCGCGGCTGCGCAGCTATCCTATCCCAGATGAATGAAATGCAAATACCCACAGAGCCTGCCCCGCGGTCTCCCACTGACTCAGCGAGCGACGGATATCATTCGGACAGTGATGATTCACATCAGGATGCTGATACGTGAGATTTATTTTTTCTCAGCTTTACGCTCTATCCCGCATTTGGCAGGATGGAGAGAGCAAGAAGGCATTATGTTAATTAGTAAACAAATATATTATTAAACAGTTGGTGGGTGTATTTTAAATATAAGTATATTACAGTTGACAAAAAACTTGACATTTGGGAAGTGTCAGACAATAAAGACAAAGATCGTGAGTTCGATCTGTTCTGAGGGGCGGTAATAATTCAAACATTGCGGTCAGAGGAAAGTGGGAAACATAGTGTTCATGTATTTTATCCATTATAATATAATTATATGTACATATCCCTAAACACTATTTCCAGGAGCAAGCTAGTGTCGCAGTACGCGGCGGTGTGGGAACGGGCGGCTAAAGAGACGCTGCCGGCGCTCGCCGCTCTCGAGCCTCTCAAGCCGACACCCAATCTTAAATATAAGATTGTATTTTCTGTTGCTGTTGTAAGTAGAAGAGATTTATTTGTGTTATTTTAAAATTTTATCCAAATACTGTTACTGCACGACGCAAAAGAATATAATGTATTTATTAGTATGTAACGTTGTAAGGACCAAACTGGTTGACTAGGAGGGTTTTGATAATTTTTATGTCAATCACCTTTAAAAGATATAATAATAATTAAACTTCAACAGACGACATTCACAAAAGAGTGTACAGCACTCTTTTGTTTATTCAAAATGAAAAAAAATAATTTAATCAATTTGTCTTAAACGAATTAAATTGTTCCGAGGAGAGAAATTAGTACCATCTGTTTATTCGGCTATTTCGTAAATATGATTTGTTTGTCGTAAAAAACATTTTCTTCAGACCGAAGATTACTTTTGAAAGCAACAACCTAGCGACCTTCTTTGGTCATTTTTTGTTCAAATTTAGTTATTATTATTTCAATAATTATTACTATTATCTATTTTTAAATTATTTTTTAATAAGTGTTGTTTTTTATCGAAAAAATATTAAGATAAATTACTCCACCTATAAAAATAAGCAGCACGATATTTTTATAAATACTTTTTTAAAATAACTAAAAATAATATTTATTTCAGCTATCCTTCCGAGCAGCGATAAGCCTTCGTGAGAAACGAATAAATGAAGTAAAAGCCCTACTCGGGTGTTCAGAGGGAATTGAGACTGCTTCCACCGCCGCGTTAGTGACAGCTGCTACACGACTACTGCGTGTGAATGCACACAGCTTCCCTTTAGGTGACGCTGAAAGGACCGTTATTAATCAGGTATATATTACTTATTAAGAAAATGTATAATAATTTGAACGTAGCGGGACTCGAACCCGCGCCTCCTGGAAACCGACTTGGTCGGTATTTTCCTTTCTTAGTGTGGAATAACACTTTGAAATGTTATTCCACACTACTAACGAAATGTTGAAAAGATATATATTATTTTAGTTCATGGTCGTGGTAGAAGAAACCTAGTGTTAAGACACATCGTCTAATTATCCATTACATATCATGAAATGAAAATAATTCCCCCAATGGAAATCGAATCCATCACGCCCGTTGCGTCAGTCAGTCAGTCGCTGTGCTTATTGTCCCCAGGTGTCGACGACGCTCCGCGAGTACCCCTGCATAGCCCGCTGCGGCGCGCTGCACGCGCTG
>DVQM01001463.1:0-12002 GCA_018231645.1 Heliconius ricini | reverse complement strand
TATATATATATATATATAATAAATTCAATCAGCTTCACGCTGATTACCACGCCCACATGCCTACAGAGAACCTAGTGTTCAGACATTCCGTTTCCCACTTTCTGCCGAATGTTAAAGACATTGCATGCTGTGTGGCGGAACTCAACGCCGTGCTTTTCCTCGTTATCAGAGCGAGGAAATGAAAATATATATTTCATTTACTTGATCGAAATTGGATCCACAACCTGTCGCGTTACAATCACACTTTGTGCCCCTGCGCCACGACCGGCGATACACAAAAACAATACCATCTAGATTTTATCTGGGACAGGCCGTCAGAGTGAGCCTCATCTTTAATACTAAAATATCCAGACTTGAAACGCTTGAACCACATTTGTCCTTCTCTTATTGATGACGCATTAGTAAGCCACACAAATTTTATTCGCGTCGTTCGTCGCATCTTTACCTTCTTTACAATAAAAATTTTAATGTACCGAATTTCTTTGTCACATACGTTCATTTTGCTTGCTTGAAAAACAATTGAAAAATGGCGGGAGCTAGTTTCTTATTTTTCATTTTATCTTCAGAATGTCTACCATTGAATGGTATTTAAACCAGCCAGTCACATTCAGTACAGTCAATGAGGTTTAATTACTAATAATACATTCAAAATACGAAAATGCTTTTGCCCCGACCTATTTATATATGTCGGTATACATCATTTATGGCATATGCAACTTGTAACTATTTTAATATTAAACGATTTATGTACATTTTAAAATACGGTATATGTCCTTCTTCATATTTATTTATACGTCGAAATCAGAATATTATTTATTCAGATTAATCTCTTTAACAGGTTTAAAAACGTCAATTAAAATCGAAAAAAATAGTATCAGATCTAAGGCTCTTTTACTTCAGAAAGCTGTTCTGCTGAGATTAAAGTCGTAATCTTAAGATATTTTATTTTCCAAACAGTATTTACTGTGTTACGTTTAAAAATTATTACCTTTCATATCGCGTTATTTTTGTCGAAAGTGGAGAATAGAGTGTACCAACACTATATTCCCTCTGCCTAACTTGCTATATCCAGGAAACAGCGTGAAACAAAAAAAAAGACATCTTTACTCCGACTTACTATAATCTATGACTCTAATTCGTTTTCCTAACAAAACCTTTCATTTTTAGACACAGGCGATATGCTTATCAACCCAGAACCGAGTTACGAGTGGCAGGCAGCACGTGCTGCCCCCGGCAAGGCCACCGCTGTTAACATTATCAATGCGGTACTTATGCGGAAAAGTGCTATCGCCCAACTTACCAAGTAAGAACAATTGGATTGATTTTTTTGTTATATGTTTTTTTGATATATTTAGTTATTTATAAGTAAAAAAGGGTTATCTTTTTGTTGTGTAATATTTTTTTTTATGACAAAGATTTAAATTAATTACAATTTTATAATATTAACTGAATCACGTAAATGTGTAACACACTATCTCAGAGCCTTGCTAAATATAAACGCAACGGTTCTGGGTTCGATTTCGATTCGAGGAAGTGATTTTTTTTTTCAATTTCTTGTTCTAGTAAAAGACAAAGAGCTGAACAAGCTTATATAAAAACCTTTTACAATATATCTTTTTTTTTTGCCAGGTACGACCTAATGCTAGGTGTAACGAAAGCTGAAGCATATTTCGCCTTCAGTGGAGACGACGTTCAATATGGCATAGAAGCAGACCGACGTTCGAAAATTCTAAAATCATTTGTTAGAAATACCTATAGTTATCATTTATCTGAAATTTTAGCGACCATCATTAACGAGTACACTGATTGGGAAAGGCCTGTACAACATCCTATTAATATAAGGTAAATATACAAGTTTTGTTTAATAGAATGCTTATAGTGACTTTTAAATTATTTGAATATTTACAGTTGTGACTTATAAAATACATTACTATTTACAAATATTATCACGATTTTTGTGAGTTAGATTTCTAGACAAGGGAATAATTTAATAATTTCATCGCGGCGTTGAGTTTTGACACTCAACATTCTTTCGCAAGCATTTTTTCAAAAACTGGATAGTGCATGTGAAATAGTATCTTATCTCAAACTTTTCTCTGCCAACGGGATAACGTGAAACAAAAATAAAAATATGGAGAAAAAAAAATTGAAGCTAATATACAGAAATTTTACACTCGACCATAAAATATTTTTAGCTGTATAGAACACAGAATCTATTTGAGGATATCATTTTAATTTAAATATACATTTTTAAAACAGAGACGAGACATTAGAAGCTTTAAGTGATGCGCAAGTTGTGGCACCAACAGTTCTTACAGCAGACACTCATTCAGCGCTACGAAGGAATTCATATCTCTATGTGTTTGATTATCAAACGAAATATGGTGATTATCCTCAGGTAAGTGAATAATTACCTATACTATTATTATGTGTTTACTTGCTTTAACAAACAAATAACTTAGATTTATATAAAACACATTCTAAGTGCTCGAGGTAACTCTGATCCAGCTACAGTGGCTTACATCAAAACGCTTAACATGGTATTATAATATAGCCTCAAACCCTTCCTCGGTAAATAAAAAAAATAATTAAAAAAAATCTATTTGAATTAATACTTCCTGAGATCAGAGCATTCAACAATGCAAAGTATTTAGCTTTATAATATTATATTTTTACATATATCCTCTTATAAATAAACCAAGCAAGCTTAACTTTATGCAGTTTAGAAGTATAGCTGAGCACATCAACATTATAAATCTTGGTAAAGATAAAAGTTGACGTACGTAAAGGAACCCTTTCTACTTAAAATACAATGCTAAACTCCTTCTGAGTCACCTGCAAAATATGAAAATTTCTTATAAAGATTGAATATATAACGAAACCGAGAATATATCAGTATCATCAACCCAAAGAAACTGGGGATCATCGGAAAAGCGAGATAGTACTTCACGCCAAAACATCAATTGGCCCTGTACGAGTATAAGGCCTATATGGGTCTCATATGGAATTTGAGTTCGGACTCATATGAACACAACCCCAGTATCTGCTTGAGCTATTTGATAGAGGAGTCGTTCAAATCGTTAGGGATCCAAGGATCTGTGAAAGGTTGATACGACTTGGGTACCTTGGGTACACCTGTAGCTCCTGTGGTGTTACATGAAAGGAACAGCCGGGATCATTTCAAGATAATAAGAATCTCAAGAAAACATACATTGCAAAATATTACATAATAATGTCTTATGACTATTTTATAAGAAAAGCAGCGTCCAGAAAACTTGAAGAAGAAACAAAAATAAACGTATCGAATATAAATCTTTTTTTACTTAACTTGGTTTAACTTTCAAACGATCTCTGCGAAAAAGAAAATGTCCACCAAATGTCTGAACCAACTTCCGAACTCTCATTAAATGCATTAAGGAATTCTATAGAAAAATGAAAACTTGCCAAGTTCAGCGTAGCATATATAAGATGGCTGGAGCTGCGGAACTTTTGACGTTGGCATTATTTTGTAGTCTGCCAAGTAGCGTAATTGAGTGTAGTTAGTCTAGTTTGTGGAAAATATAGATGTATAAAAAGTATTGATTACATATCATACATGGATGTAGATTGAGAATGAGAAAACATTGAAAGGGAAAAATTAGATATAACCTTATTTAAATATAGTCACTATACTCCCACTGAACGGATGGAACGTTTTTAATAAAAAATGTGTGTATATTAATAATAACTTCGTGGGTTGTGGGTTTAAAAATATATGATGATACACTAAGTGACCCTACGTTCTATATGTGTAAGTTTGGCGGAACGTTGAAAATGGAAGTATCCTAATGGGAAGGAGGGTCTTAACGCTAGGTTCCCAGGTTTCACTCTGCCCACTCTACTATTTGCGAGATAGAGCGAAATCTAAAGAAATAGTTAGCTTTGTCCTGATAATACCTCCGATCAAAACTGATTTTTTTTAACTTTTATAAGTTCTTAAATCGCAAAAACTATATTTATTTAAGATGTATCTAAAATTTAAAAAGAAAATAGTTTTGTGGAGTATTTTATATGATACAGAATTAATTTGTAAAGTTAGCAAAATTTTAATACGTTGATCCACCTCTATAGATATAAGTTCTTAATTCCCTGCTAGTATCGCTTGCATTGTATCGAAACTATAAGCTGGTTTCATCATAAGCCCGGTTTTGGTACTTTGGAATAAACGATAGTTATAAGTTTGATTTTTAATAAATTAGTTTCTACCTGTTTTTATCTATGAAAAATTTTGTGCAGTCTGTCTATAGGTGTCTAGGTTGCGGGTTCGATTCCTATTAGATCAGATAACATAAAATAAAGCGTCGCTTAAAGTTTCGAAGACTCAAGACGCAAATCCATGAAAATTTCCTGGTACCTGGGACACGAAGTTTCTTTAACCTAAACGCACTAACATAATAACCTAATACAAAATAAAGAAGTGACAAAAACATTGTCGAGTTAAAAACTATTGAAGATAAAAACACGTGGTAGATCTAACACATATGTAGCTACAGCCACAAAATGGACGTATAACTTGGCAAACCGGCAACTTTTAAAATTTGAGACTTATATAGAAATATTTATTTCTAAGTTAACACAAGCCGTCGTGGTGCAGTAGTGGTGGTTGTGGGTTTGATTCGCACTCCAAAGAATTCCATTTTTTTTTATTTTATTTAATGGCCTGATTAATATTTTCATATTAAATATTTCATTCCCCCAATTTCTCCTCATTTCATAACTTTATCTCAAAGTCAATCCAATGTTATGCACCTTAAACGCTCCATTTTGTAACCGAATTCGAAACACCGTTGTTTAATTTCTTCAAAAATCATTTTTAAATCAAAAGAGACTGTTCAATAATTTAATGTAACCAAAGCCTATGTATAAATGTCCACAAATTATTTTAGTAACGCAAAATTATATTGGCACTTGGTAAAGCAGTCAAAGGCAAATTAAATATAAATTTAACATTTATTTTTCATCGAAAATATTAGCAAAGTGTAAACTGTAAAGAGAACGTTTACAAAAAAATATTTCTCTAATAAATCTAAAAAACCTATTTAGCTTTTATAATATCGTGACATTTTATATACAAAATTAAATGCCACCTACACAGCACCTACTCCTTTTCATTATATTTTTATATTACTTGCATTTTTATACTTCGAACTTAGAAAAAATATAATAGTTTAAGCATGTCGTGGTGCAGTGGTACAGCGTTTGGTTATATTATATTTCGGTTATATTATAGCTGAAATAAGTACAAGTATATTAAAGATCTATACTCAATTGTTCCTGGGTTATTTTCCACAGGAGAAAGAAGGAACCTAGTGATAAGACAACCCATTCAACATTTTCCGACCAAATTTTCCAGATATTGCGTTATGTGATTAATACATTAAAAAAAAGTTATTAAAATATCGTATAGGTAGGTTCCCCGAGAGGGGATCGAGCCCACAACTAGTAGACTAAATCCCACTGTGCCACGACAGCTTCGAATATGTAAGAATATGGTTTTATGAAGAAATCTTAAAAGCGCTCAGTTTACTTTCTCTTAGGTCTAACCGATGAAGTCATCAGCCAAATTGCCTGCTCATTAAAGTTTGGACGTGCCTTGTTGTTTCAAATTGATTTTTATCGGTACACCATTTCAAGGAATTTTAGCAATATATAAGTCTTGGAAAATTCGTTATTCAATTTATAGATTCAATTTATAGGTTGATTGATATTTTTTTATTATGATTTGAGGTCTGTAGAGTTGACGGTTGTGGGTCCAGATTCTAACTCGGGGGAATGAGTTACTTTTGTTTCTCCGCTTTAGTTATAAGACAAAACGCAACGTTATGTACCGTCATTTTTTAATATGCAAATGCAAATTTGATGCAATTTTTTATCTTCTTTTTTAAAAAAATAAGCTTAGTTTTATATTGTAGACGATTAAATATTCTAGGGGTGACCAAAAGGAAACATCTTAAATGTCCTACATTTAGGTGATAAGCTATAAAACGGGACAAATACAAATGCGAAATTTATTTTTGCAATTTCTGCCTAATTGCTGTTATTTCTACCGTTTTTTTTGTAATCAGCTTCTAGTCAGAACTAGGTCGTATTATTTGCAATGAACAATTTCTAATTTACTTGTGAGAAGCTAATTGGATTCCAATATCATGATAGGTTCGTTATAAGACTTTTGCAGGTTTCCTTTGATTCTAAAATGTTTAGAATAATAAAAAAAAAAATCTGCCGGAAAGTATTCAACATAGTGTCTTAACTCTGCCTACTCTGCTGTAGAGAGAAAGAATAAAAAATTAAAACTGGCGAAACTCGTACCCACTCCTTTTGTATTCACTAACGTAACGTATGTATTTTTCTTTAAAGTACTTTCCAGACGTAAAAGAGAATTACTGATTAAAGATGTTCGTATAAATTAAGGTAAAAAAAATCAATTGAAGATTTAAGACCTCAATAAATACTAAACGGCGCGAGAAATTTACAAAAATAGCACCCAACATTTCAATATCAAATTCAAAGCAACGAAATAACACAACACACGAAATAAACTTAACCGCGTGAAAGAAATCACCAAATTTACATTCAACTTACGCTCGAAACTCGAAATCTGCACAAGGCAGCCTCAGAGCGAACACCGACAAATGGTCTAACCAATATTTTAGTATTGAAATGTTTTTCGACATCTCCTAAAACGATCGTGACATTACGTGCAGAACATAAATCTTTAGCGTACTTTCTTGTGTACTTTAGATAGCTTGTTGACAATCTCAATGTTGCCAATTCGATTTCTGTACGCTATTCGTCATATATCTTGTCTAAAACGTTTTTGGTAGCCTTATGGCTCGATGGTAATGGATTTTTGAAATTTGAAATTGATAGTCAGATTTGAAATCTGAAATACTTAACATTTATAATAATATATCTTGAATGGTAATGGAAATGGAATATATTTTGGTTACATTCAGCTGTTTAATACATTTTATCTATTAAAGGAAAAATATTATTCATATTATCTTCAAAAATGTGTTATAATATAATAAAGTCATTATATTTTATTTCAAACATAATAATAAAATTTTATGAAACTAATTGAAATAACTAAGACCGGCTTTTTACTAACTTTTTGCTGAACACTTTTAATCAAAATTTCATTATATACGTTACACCTTCACTACATTACACTTTCTTGTCTTGCTTATTCCGTGTCATGACATTGCAGCATATGAAATTATAAACTTAAATTTACTTATAATTCAAAATTTACCAGACTTTCCGTTTCCTATACTTTACAGAAATACTAAGTTTTTAGCCTCGAGGCAAGTCGAGGCACAGTGGCATGAAGTGTGACTGTAGAACCTACTGGTTGTGGGTTCGATCCCCACTCGAGAAGATGAAATATTTTCTTAAATTCATATTTTCATTTCTTCGCTCTGGTATTAAGGCTAAGCGCGGCGTTGAGTTCTGCCACTCAACCCGCAATGCCTCCAAAATTTGGCAGAAAGTGGGGAACGGAGTGTCTTAACACTAGGTTCTCTACGCCTACACTGCTGTGTGCGGGATACAGCATGAAGCTGATTTAATTTTTTAATTTTAAGTTGTTCGTCTAATACGTTGTACGTATTTTGTATACTAATATGTATACTCTTTTGACAGTATGATACTTACTCATTTCATCACAGCCTAAAACAGAAAAATAATATTTGGCTATTAGAAATATTATTTCCATATATAATATGGAAATAATATTTTTAATAGCCAAATATTCGACACCCACAATATTGGTACGTGAAGAAAACCATTTGATAGGAAATCGTGGAAAATTTTAAAAAAGTATCAGAAATGAATAATATCTTCAATACCATCCCCAAGCTTTTATTTGAACGGCGTATGAAATGAAAATGTTACCTTACATTTAATATTTCCTTTGAAAAATCGTAGCGTCGTCGAAGTCAAATATTGGTCCTTGTAAAACTCAGCGTTCTTTCTATGTTTATCATTTATTCATAATTTCTTAGAAATTTAATATTGCGCTGTACTTGTGATGCTACTTCTGGAAATAGAATCTTTCTGTGACTTATGACTTACATATGTTGTGAAAAAATATACTCGTAAAACAAATATGGTTAGTTTATATTTTAATTCAAGTAATCATGTATAATAAATCATATTATAAAGCTGAAGCGTTTATTTAATCGAACTCTGTAACTTAAGGAACTACTGTTTAAATTAAAAAATTGGTTATATTTCATATTTTGAAATTCAATTTGCGCTTATATTAAAATACTAGCGACCCGCTAGCGGCTTCGCCCGCTTAAACTACATAATTATTTCTAATACACTGAAATACATTCGTGTTTTCATATACCTTAATGTATTTTTGCAGCGAACTTAAGATTTCTAATGTAAAAAATATTAAAGCCCTATGTTGCATTTTCGTTATTGCCATAAGAATAAATTAAATGCTTGAAAAAAAATCACAAAATTACAATGTATCGACTTATAATAAAATCGTAACTCGGTTTCTCTATTTGGAAGATATATTAGAAAAATTGTTGTTATGGGCATTTAACAACATATTTGGTCAGTTCGTCTGTGCGTATGTTCACGATAATTATGTGATGTATTTTGGCAAATTTCCTTTAAATATAAATGATTATATTTTAATTTATAACTATTATATTTTCGTATTGATCGTACAAAATATTAATTAGTATATACGTATTTAAGTAAGTTTTGATCGATGACTAGTTGCCACCTTATGGGTAGTATGGGTTTTTGATAAGAAAAATCTTACAGGTCATGTTTACAGTGTTCTTTTGATATAGTTTTATGCTTCCTAAAGAGTTCTGCAATAACCGAAACAGGTGGAAATCTAATGGAAAAAGTCTCTGACTTGCTACACGGAGGATGCATTAACACATCAACAGATGAGTGTAATCTGGCTTTGTCATAGTGTAACACCACGCTCATCCTATTCAACACCCTATATATGCAAGGTTTGAACCTGACTACGACATAATGTAGAATAATATATTATATAGAGGAGTCACACATTCTTTTTATTCTTTAACTATGATACGAAAATATATTCTTTAGAGGCTATTCCCGAGCATTTACGTCTCTGATATTCTAATAATATGTATCATAAAAATTAAGCTATATTTGATAGTATACTATATTGGTTGATTTTTCTATCCTTTTTTTATATGTAGAGATTTGACACCACGTAATTAATATATTAAATCCCGTCAATCCTGTTTTAGTATAATACATTGTACCTGCGATCAAATTACCACCTGCGCACTTTTAAGTATAATAATAATAATCGAGTAGAAAGAAAAGGAAGAAATGAAAAAAGTTAATTCGTCTGAGTGAGTCCCCTGAATTAAATCCACAACTATCGCGTTTACAGTTAGAGCCCGTACCCTTTTATTATATGTATATTTACTTCAACAGCGCCAGGGCTGCATCCACGGTGAAGAACTGCCTTACATATTTGGAGCACCTCTAGTCGGCGGCCTGGCTCACTTCCCGCGAAACTACACTAAATCTGAAGTAGCATTGTCCGAATCTGTCATGCTATATTGGGGAAACTTCGCCAAAACTGGGTAACCTATTTATAAGTCAGATCAGTCTTAAATTCAATATTATATTTTTTGGCATTAGCCATGCTAATAATGGTATTTGTAGTATTTCTTATTTTTTTTTAATTCGCGCTTATGCCGCATATAACATGGCGAAGGAAATCCTCCGACCTCAACCTCTCTCCTCCATGTTATGTACGCCAACGCCGTTCCAATTTTGACACTTCAGATCCCCACTTTAATATGTGATAACTATAAAAAGCATATTAAATTTATTGACATATAAAGCTAGAATAATTTGCAAATAAACTTAACAGCATGTATTTCAATGTATTCCTTATTCTACTTTAGTTTATAAATAATAATCAATTGTTACATTTTTAAATGAATACTATAAGTAAATGTTGAATAAATATTAAATTGTGAAATTAATCAAATCTGTTTTACAAAAACATTTTGTATTTGATATAGAAATCCAAACGAGGCTCAAGAGAGTGACCCAATTAGAGCCGGGAGACAAGAAAGGGTGAGAATGAAGAATATTGAATGGACGGCGTATGAAGCTGTTCACAAAAAATATTTAAATATCGATATTAAGTCGAAATTGAAGAACCATTACAGAGCTCACAGGTACGCAAATGCGGGTGATAAATAAAACATGAGAATTTGTTTCCCAAGTTTCTCCTACTTCAAGACAAACACTTATTAATATTTTTATTGCTAACTTTACAGAGTTTGAGTATTCTGTAAAATAAACAATGAAAATATATAAAATACCTAGTTTTATATACGATTATATAGCCAGATCAAGAAATAATATTTATTCCAAACATCATACACAACCATCGTTTATTTATTTTGAAATAAAAGTTATTTGCACCTGTATATTGAAATGTCAACAATATTTATTCGTATGCCTAATCTTGTTTAATACTATGGGACAATATATTTTTGTGTTTATTAATATAAATATTATTTTTTCAACATTTAAACAGTTATAGGAACAAAGAGTGATATTTTTTATTTGTTCGCAGGTTATCGTTCTGGCTTAACCTAGTACCAGATCTACATCGCCCTGGCGGTGAGGATGTTCCTCAATCGCATCATCAATTAGAAAATGAAGAAACCTCTTTGCAGCCTACGCTTAAAACTTTTACGCCTACCTTTAAAAAAGCTACTGAAATGGTGCTGACTGACACTGGTGTAGCCACTAAAGTTCCATTACTATCCGTTTTAAACGTCACATCGCCATTAAATTTTAATATTGTGGGACTAAGTGTCGTAACTCAAAGTACTATTGGTGTATCTGACGTCCACAAAACTGATGGATCGACAACTGCTCCGCCAGAAGACGGATTTGCAGCTTATTCTACTGCTCTTAGTGTAACTATAGCTATAGGATGCTCATTACTTATACTTAATGTATTAATATTCGCTGGCGTATACTATCAACGAGATAAAACTCGAATGAATGGACCGGATCACGCAAACGGTTCGCATTTAAAAAAACGTGTAGAAAATGGGCAAATGCCGAACAATATTTGTGGTGATCTTGAAAGCGCTTTAACATTTCAGACGAGTTTAAAAAACGACCCTGCAACCATTTTGAGCCATCATCATACACATTCGCATCATCAACTACCTCCACCTGAATTTGCAGATTTGCCGAGCAATAACGTGGCAGGTATGGCAACCTTACCTAGAGCGCCTCCCCCTCCAAAAATTGGGAAAAGCAATATAAATACACTTGCAAGTGGCCAATTGCAAGAGAACCAACCTTTGCTCTCCCATCAGATGCAAATGATGAATACTAGTACATTAACAAAGAAGAACACACAACTGAACGCGAAGTCAAATGTGACAATGGAGGAGTTACGGGTGTGACGTCAGCGTGCCTGACTGCAACGGGCCGGCAGTTGCAGTGACATGGCCCATCACGACGAAATTGTGTGACTCCCGCCGGACCTTCTAAAGTGCGTAACAGATTACATATGACTTATACGCGCTAAATAAGAAGGCGTTAAAAAAAATAGTGAAATGACTAGAGTGTTTATCATATCCACATTTGTCTTGGACGTTTAAATGTAAATGTTTGTATATATTATATTATATAGTGTATTGTAAATAAGGAGGCCATATCCATCCTATGAATGTTGAACTTCAGAATTTGTTGCTTTATTTTTTAATTGTTTATGTGATGAACGGCAAATAAATTATTTCTATGAATGTGAAAGAAAACGTATAGATATAAATGTGTGAAACACCAACTTTATGACAAATTGAAAAAAATTGAAGCAATAAATTAATAATGACGTTGATCCTCAACGAAATGTAGATATGATTTTATTAAACATGAAATTTGAACGTTAACTGTGAAACAACTTGAAT
>DVQM01001462.1:0-12003 GCA_018231645.1 Heliconius ricini | reverse complement strand
TGAAAGTTCTGTTTAAGTTTATAAATTTATATATATATATATATATATATATTGAGTGAAAGTTCTGTTTAAGTTTATAAATTTTGTAAAGTTTTATATAGATCTAGTTATTGGTGATGGTATATATTTTTTTATTTTTTTTTGTAAGGGGAAGATGTTGTTGATATATAAATGTGAGGTAGAAGGTAAAAACATGTTATGAGAAACAAATCATTTTTGGTCGTGAGCTTGTGGTTTTACTACATGGTGGTTAATATTAGTAATGTTTACGATAAACTTAAAACTATGGAACGCACTAAGCATAAAGCGATGCAAGATGTCGCAAAATAGTAATTGCGTCAGAGATTCTTAGGGCACGCTGCTCTGTAGTCATGCTTATGTAAAGAAGAGATAGAGAAGCTGCTTCCGAGAGCTGCTGGAGCTTAGCACCCATGCAGTCTTCTTCGCGACCCACCACCTGACCTCAGAATTATTGCCCCAATGACGAAACTTCGACTTCGACGCAAGAAGACTGGAAAAGTGATGGGACCTGATGTTATTCCGATCGATGCGTGGTAGAACACTGGAAAGATGCCACACAGTCTCAGTGGTATCTGAGTTTCATTTTGAAAGAGAACGAGCAGTGTCCAAAATTGTAGTAGTTATAGGGGCATTATTAAGCTTATGAAGCTCTACATACCATGAAGCTCTACGAACACATAATTGACCTCAGGTTCCACGGAGAGTGTACTGTCTCTGAGTCTCAATACAGATTTCGGCCTGGATCAGGTTATATGTGGGCCAAAATTGTGCCCATAGTGGACACAATATTTACCCACATGATTTTAATAGAGGCATACAGGGAAAAAGGAGAGCTTTGCATTTTTAGATCTGCAGAAAGTGTTCAACTATGTGCCTCGTCAGTATATCTAGTGGGCATTGCAAAGCGATTCCACGGATCGCCGATCACGGATCCCTGAGGCCTAGATTCTATGGCAATAATGTTGCCATACCAAACCTTAGACAAAGTGCGGCGTTGAGTTCTGACACTTAACACGCAATGCTTCATGGGAACGAAATATTTTAACCTAAAGTTCCCAGGGTCCCTCTGGCAACTTGCTTTGCTATTTGCGGGATACAGCATAAAGCTAAACAAAACCTAACCCAGATTAATTGCACAAGAAAGCAGTATCAGTCAAACTAATTTCAACTGCCTTACAACGGCGTTATTTATTCATAATACATCACAAAAACTGTCAGTCAACCTTCCCCGAAACTTTACTCTTGCTTTTGACTTAGAAGTTCCTCTGAAAGGGGATGGTTGTTGTTTTTTTAGTTTGAAACTTCGGAAAATGTTTTATTAAATAAAACTAATATTTTCAAAAAGGCTATTGGGGCGCAGTATGACGGTGTTTGTAACCGTAATGGTTGTGAGCTCGGTCATAATCTATTAATCTAATGTAATATAATATATAACCTTCCTGGAAGGACTGGATTATCTTCTACAAACCAGTTTTTTTAAGTCGAACCAGTACTTAGTACTTTTTGAGATTAGCCCGTTCATTCAAATAAATTCTTTAGCCTCAATTATATGACATTAGAACTTTGACCTCATAACTAGCCCAGGCCTCACAATAACATGTTAAAATTTATGGAAATGAAAGATCTTGGCAAGGCGTGTCGTGTTCAAACATTAGAGTAAGCAATTAAACAAATCCAATTATTAAATACCCGTCGGCGCCACGCATCTCGTAAAGACGGCGCCGGCTGTTTATGTACGACAGTTACTGACGTACCTTTATATTATATGTACACTAGTGGTATACCCTGGCTTCCCTGAAGTTTTTTCGCTTTTGCATTTGTGCTTAAAATTATTTATGAGAAATCGGAGAGCTTTAGGTCTTTTATAGAAATCTAAACTATACTTTTTGATGGCCAACGTCATAATAACTGTCGTGACCTTTCTTTATATATTCTTTATATATTAGTATATAAATATTGTTTTCAAAAGTCAATGGAAATTCTCCTATTTTGTTACATATTCTTGTATTATAGATTTTTGTTATTTTCTCAATGTGATCATCAACAGTAACATATTGGATATATAAGTTTTTTAGCTTCTCGCTGTATCCCGCACATAGCGAGGTACGTAGGAATCTAAAAATGTAATGTGACACTTCGTTCGCCACTAATATACTTCTATTCTCCATTTTCCGCGGAGTTCTGGCATTTAGTGTCAAGTGGCGGAACTAAACGCCGCTATAAATAAAATAAAATTATATAAATAAAATATTGTTTTATTAATATCTATAATTCTTAAAAAAATAAGAAAAGCACTATCAGTTAAGCTATTTTATATATCCTAGATTGTAAAATATTTTACTGTAAACAAAATAATAATGAAAAAAGAAAAATTATCTTACCGATAAAAAAACTCGACAACCATCACGACACTTCCAAGCCATATAACAATAGC
Source organism: Heliconius ricini (assembly GCA_018231645.1). NCBI lineage: Eukaryota > Metazoa > Arthropoda > Insecta > Lepidoptera > Nymphalidae > Heliconius > Heliconius ricini. Next base: position 9,548 of record DVQM01001462.1, on the reverse strand, counting down.
GTTAGTAAGAACATATGTATTATATAAAAGAATAGAAAAAACGAAGTCACTATTCTAATTCGAATTCTATCATAAAGGCATAAATGGATAGGTATATTTTGGGGCCATTTTGCCAAACTTGCAAAGTTGGAAATTCCTTTGACACGTGAACGTTGGAAACTGACTCAACTTTATTGAGTTCGCTAGTCACATACTATCCGTAAGTTCGTTCCGATAGTTAGGCCTAAATGTGTTTGTATGTAGAGTTCATATAACTAGTATATTTTTTTTTGAGGCATTCGTACCGCAGAGGCAAAAGCGTGCGACTATTTTTGTGACATTGCATGTTAATGGACAGAACTTAACGCCGCGCTTTGTCATGTTACCAGAGCGAGAAAATGAATAGGAATTAAATCCAAAACCATCGCGTTTACAGTCACATAAGGCACAACGGCCTCAGAAACTCATTTTTTTGACTTCACGCTGTACACCGCCCAAAGCAGGGTAGACAGATAAAACCTGAAAAAATAGTAGACAATCGGTTTCCATTAGAAGACTTCCCAACGGAAGAAGAATGTTAAGTTTGATGATGTCGTGACGCAGTAGAATAGCCTCTATATGTTATCATGATTATTATTGGTTCGATACCCATTGTAGAAAATGCATATTGTGAAGTTAATCTTATTTTTCGCTCTCGTAGAAAAAGCAGCGAATTCCTCCAATCGACACCCAATATCTCAAAAACTCTTCTTGACACTAGGCCACTCTGCCTACTCTGTTGGTAAAAACGTGAAGGTGCAATTTGCATTTTAGAAAAAGTTAAAATTCACAAAGAAAAACCAAAAAAAATCAATTAACTCGAACGTAATGCGCTTAAAATACTTTTTTTATTCACATATACGGTAATTCTATATGTGCTGGTTGAATTCAGGTAGGCTTGTAAGTTTCGTTATAAATCGCGGCGAGTGGCCCGCCTAGATAGCTAGGCAGAAATTTTGGCAAAGGCACCCAATAACGGTTTCTGCAGACATAAGCTTAAAAAGATGTAACATTATTTATTTTATTAATAATATTTATTTGTTTTTTTTTTGAGCTAGATATAGCTAAAAAAAGTAACATAACATAAGTATAAATACGTATCAGGGAAGCAAAGAGAAATTAGTGTTAAGGCTCTCCGTTCCCTCTTTTCCATTCGATATTGGAGACATTGCGTGTTGAATGACATGGCATCCATCTCTGCAAATGGGAATCGAACCCATTATTGTTACGATTACAGTCAAAGATTGTGATGCAACGCTAAGACGGTTTCTTTATTTTATTAAAAACTTAATTTTTAGTTGAGATTTTGATATTAAGACTGAAATTTAAAAAATATATATTTAAACTTTATACAAAAGCGTGGCATCAAAGACGCTACACTGGGACTGGGTGCGAGAGAGTCCGTTCACGCATGGCGTAGGGATCGCATGCTTTAATCGTTTTCGTTAATCGAACCCGCATGCGGGGTACAGGAGATTCCCGTTCATGAACCAACCGATATTTTTTTGTAGATATTTAACTACGTGCAAGTAGTAAGAAGTATATAGATAGCTTATTTTTAGACTCCCTTAATGCATATGTGGAATAAAGCAGTGTAAAATAAAATAAAAATTAACAAAAAATCTCAAGTCTACACAAATCATAAGAGATCCTAGCGAAACAATGTCGTAAGAGTGGCTACAACTTACGGATCGTGGTTTAAGTCCAGCTTGATTTCGGAATTTAATTTACTGGCTGCTGTTTATCTGATAGACACTGGTAGAATTTAAACAAACCGAAATACTTTTTACTTCTTACGATATGTGTTAGGTACACTTATCGTATACGATACATTTTTTTTCTATAGCTTTACTATGTAACTTCGAAAATTTCTGCCCAATTTTGATTCCCCTGCGTGGTAAACGATACAACAACCATCATGTTAACAGTTACATCCTGTGTCGCTGTTCAGACGGCCATGGGAACCTGAGATCCAATGGCTAAGATTCTCCGTTCTCCACTAAGACACACCATTTCGCCGAATTCTTGAAGCGTTGCGTTTTGGGTGGCGGATCTCAACTTCGCACATTATCTGGTTAGCAGAGCGAAGAAATAAAAATAGTAAATATTTCATTGTCTCAAAGGGAAATCAAATCCAATATCGTCGCCTTTACAATGACACGCTTGTGCCTTTACACCATGACGGCCCCAATAAGTTTTCTTTCTATTACATAATTTTCCTTGCTGATATGATAAATAGGTCACAGTTTTATTTATAACCTAGCTTACATTGTTGCTAGGTCTTTCATGTGAGGTATTTGTGCTTCAATTTTATCAATTTATATTTCTAGGACCCACGCCACATGTGTGATACATACGTTTTTTGGGTTAGAGACGAATGGAGCTTACGTGATTCTAGTAGTTGAATTGAAATGTAGATCGATTCTATGTATAAAATAGTTTAGCATACATTTAAGGTTTGAATGTTTTTTTTTCTTGTAATATTCAGAATATTTTTTATTTTGTTTCAGGATTTTTTTTATTAATTTCACTCTGTATCCTACATTAAACAATAGGCAGCTGGTAGAAACCTAGAATTAAGACACTCTGTTCCCCACTTTTATCCTAATTTTCCCAATCTCAAATCAAGTTATTTCGTATTGAGTGCTCGAAACTCAACATTGCACTTTGTCTTATTTACCAAAGCGAGGTAAAAAATTAATTTAACCTTTACCGAAGCAATGATTAAACACACAACCGTCGCGTTTATAGCCAGACTGTGGAGCTACGCCGTTTTAGCCAAAATAACATCATCCAAGCGAAAATATAAAAAAATACTTTGAAACAGTACTTACAAATACCTTATCATAACCAAACACTGGATTCCATGATCGATAGCAACCAAAACTAGCACTTCGCTCGAACGCGTGAAGTATCCTAGACGAAGCCATTTGAGTGTCACCCGCTGCGGCCATGGCGGCCATGAATAATTCCACAGAGATTAAGCGGAGTGCCCCGAGACGCTCATTTATTGCAAATTCGCATTTGGGAATTCATCCGTAGAGTTTCTGCTTGGGGAAACAATGCATTTTCAATATGATGCTTGTTTCTTTTTCTAAGTTTCTGTTTTAGGTGCATAATCTTGAAATATGTGTTATGTAATTTTATCGTATTTCTATCATATATCTCAGGAATACATTGTTCAGAAGCTGTGTCTTTTGGCTTCAAGTTGTATTCCATTCATTGCAGGTTAAGCAGAGGAACCCGAGAGTATATGATTTAGGACACTGTTTCCATTATCATGATGAGTGGCGAAACTGGTCATTTATAATTTATAAAATTTACTTTTAAGGAATTATTGGACAAACATATAAACATAAATATATACACTTAAAAATTTTTACTACACACCAATTTTGGAGCCTAAACTAGATAACCATACTCTATTAGCTAATATCGGTAATTTCAAATGTACATAGTTTATGTCAAACTGATGGCATCCTTTTTAAAAATAAAAAACATTTCAGTTGACTTAAACACATGTGACTAGATAAAATCTATTTCAATACGTAATCCGGTTTGAATAATTCCTGTAGAGGTGTCCCGAGATAGCGTTTAGGCCGACTTCTTGGCAAGCTCCCTCAATAACTGCCGGCGAGGCTGCACTCTACCGGAACGCGATGGTATTGATATCTAGCAGTAGTTTAATTTAAATTTAGTCATGTGCATATATGCATGTGTATATACGCGACGGTTGTGAGTTTGATTACCACTCCGGGGAATGAAATATGTAATATTTATATTTCCTCACTCTGGTAATGAGGCAAAGCGCAGCGTTGTATTTCGGCACTTAACTCGTAATGCCTCAAGAATTCGGTAGAATGTTGGGAACGGAAGTAGATATTGATAGGGAACGGAGTATCAATCTAGAGATAATAAAACTATCAAACTACTGATAAAGAATGTTGTTAGGATCTGTTCTAACTTTTATAATGCCAAAAAAAAATAGTTAGTTTCTGAGACTAGTGTGTTTAATCAAACAAACTATTCAGCTTTTATAATATTAATATAGATACATACTTATCTAGATTCATATTCATCTATATCTATTTTATTTCTAAAAGAAAAAGAAGCTAAAAAAATTGTTTGGTTGATAACGCTAATCTCAAGAACTACTTCCTTAATTATATTTTTTTTTCTTCATATATTTAGTACACGTGGTTGTATAATATTTTGACCTTCTGTCTGATGTATAATATGAAAATTAAAAAAATTGTATAGTAGTTATTAGAATTTTATTTCTAGTTTTTAACACAAGGCCAAAAGATGGAAAATGTAAATAGTTTTAGCAAAGCAGTGCCAACACGTGTAGACGAGAGACTTATAGGGAACCTACTGTTTTGTTTCGAGGTTACGTGTTGAAAAATAAAACGACGGTTTAAATCTATACTAATATTATAAAGCTGAAAAGCTTGTTTGTTCGAATGCGCTAATCTTAGGAAGTACTGGTTCAAATTGAGTAAAAAAATATTGAATAGTCGAAATATCGAAGACGGCATAACATCAAGCCAGCCAAGTTACATTGGATGTGTCTCAATTTTTCGTTCAATTGGCTACTTGTGTGAAATCACTCTAAAAATTATAATGAATCTAACTCTACCGCGTAGTCATTACATACCATAGAATACTTGTAATTTACGCTGTTACGCAAAGGGACTCTGGAAACCTAGTGCTAAGATCAGCCTAGTGTTAGCCAAATTCTCGAAGCATTACCTATTAAGTACTCACTGCTGCGTTACCATAGCCAGGAAATAAAAAGAAAATATATTTCATTTCTTGAAATGAGAATCGAACCAAAAATTTTTCGCGCTTACAGTCCCCAGTGTGCCCCTGCACTACGTCTGGCTTCTATCACAATTTTTATTAGTTATATGTGTATACCTACATAATATATCGACCTAAGAAATACATAACAGGAGTTTGATAAAATCTTAATAATTATACTCTATTGTAATAAAATCACAAAAAAACCAAAAAAAGGAAACAGAACGAAAATTTATGTAAATGTTAGCAGTTATATGCGTCAATATCACAATACTTTACTTTTCTTATACCTTCTTGGAATTTTCTTGCTCTAATTTTAGCTTTCTAGGACTGAACGTTTTCTATTCTATAGTTTTGCCACACGATACAGTAAAATACGTATATTACGTGTTTTCTAGCTTCAAGCTGTATTCTGGACATACCAGGGTTAACAGAACGAACCAGGGAAACTTAACGCCACGCTTTGCCTTGTTACTGGCGTGAAGAAACGAAAATTTTCTAGAATATGAATCGAACCTACAATCGTTGGATTTACAATCAGGTACCAGGCTGACTCTGTACCAGTAAAGTCTTTGAAATTTAACTAACAATAACAATATAAAAAAAAATATAAATAGAAAAGTACTAAGAAAATGCATCATACAAAACTTTATACTTAATGGAACTAACTACAACCATCAGTTCTTCAAGCACTGCATGTTGGATGAAATTAGTAATTAGTTAACATCGAAACTTGGCGCAAAATTGTTCCGGCTTTGGCTTCCCACGACCTGAGATGAAGTATATATACACTATATATTTAGCTATATAGGTATATCTACTGCTACTGACTGACAGACGACCCACAGTCGTTGCCATCGTCTTTGAAGGTTGTAAGGGACCACTGAGAAAGAAACATTAGGAGTGTCTTGTCACAATATATTTTTTCTATCTTGCATCTTACAAGGAGACATAGTGTGAAGATACTTCGTTTCCCACGTGCCGCCTCATTTTTGAGACATTGTGTGATGACTGATGAGCCGTGGAACTCAAGGCAGCGCTCTATCTTATTGTTGCTTATCAGAGTGAGGAAAATAGTTAATTCTCCCGAATAGAGATTGAAACCACACGGTCGCGTGTCACGAAAGACGTTCTGCGACATTTTTAATAATATATTTTAAAGCTAAGGTAAGCTTTTTTTGATAGTTTCAATAACATATTTAACTTTCTTCCGTAAATGAACAATAAGCGCTTTGTCTGACTCAACTTCAATGTAAATAATAAAAATACAAAATATAAACATACAGAATTTAGGCAAAAGCGTGGCGTTAAGTTCGACCACTCAGCACGCTATGCCACCAGAATTCGCTGAAAAATGGGGAATGGAAATAACTTCCTTTGAAAGCAGTGTATCACTAGGTTTCCAGGTTCCCTTTGCCTGCGCTTCTATGTATGAGAAACTAAAAAAATAATAAATACTACGTATATGAAATGAAACATTTGTTTGCGAAATCAAAATAAATCACAAAATCCTAACTAAGCTACTTTCTATCTAAAATAATCCTATTATAGAGGAAATCATTATTGGATTCGCTTTTAATGGCCGCATTAGGTTATAATGGAAAGTGAAATTAGGTATGAATTTATTGGGCTTAATAGACTTGCTTAGTGATCATCATTGGTTATAGAATTACTCGCAGTTCAACGGATTCCGGAAAACGTGGAAGATAGCGTAAACGTTGTTAAGTGACTGAAATGTATAAAAAATTAAGATAAAAATGGAAATTTAAGAAAATACTGAAGACAGTACGTTCCCCATATCTCAATTTTCGAGATATTGTGTCTTGAGTGTTGTAACCCGACGTCGCTCTTAGTCTTGTTATCAGAGATGGAAAATAAAAATAATTTATTCCCCAGAGTGGGGATCGTACCCACAATCACTGCCTAAATAGTCATACTTTGCGCCATGATGGCCTAAATGTTTCATGTGTTATTCAATTCTCAGTTATTTCCATTTGTCCACGGATTCGAAGTCTCAGGTTAAAGTTATTTAACAAACTAACTAATTAAAACGAATTTTAATTTTAAACTTTAAATTGTATAATTAACACTTTAATTAAAAAACTTAAAAATATGCTTCTAATCTTTTATACATAGATCCCTTAAGTATGAGAGTCAAGGGACGCGGTACTTCCAAAGTTAAAATATGAAAGTTGGCATTTTAATTAAAGTTTAAAAAATTGCATTTGAATAAGTAACGATCTGGCACATCTTTTTAGTCTCGGAGCAATTATAAAGACGATATTTATAAAACTTTTGAATGTTGGTTCTTTCTAATACTATGGGTGGCAGCTTTCATGCATGTTATAAAGTTGCTAAGTTCTGTCACATGATTAAAATAAAAAATGTTTTCTTAAACTTCATAATTTTTCCCACAAAGCAAGGTAGATACTCCGTTTCACACTTTCCGCTGGAATTACATACATTATATGCAATAGCTTTGTGGGTTCGATTCCAATTTGATAAAGTGAAACTTTGATATATGCAATATCTTCACTCTTGTAACGAAGCGAAAGCGCGACGTTGAGTTGCGCCTTTTAAGATTTTTTTAGCTTCATGCTGTTTCCCACACATAGGATGGTGGATAATTTTACTTTCCATTATGTTATATTCTTATACTCTACAAAATGACCTGTTTAAAGAAAAAATAATAATAATATTATGAAATATACTTTCCACAGGGCGAGATCGTGGTTTTATTGTATTACAATGCGTTAATTAGCATTACTTGATAGTGACAGAGGACCTTAATTACCTTGTACGCTGTATATTAAAATAGCTTCCGCTAGAACCGTCCTTTATAATAGGGGTTCAGTGTATTTTTATATATTTTACATTTAATATAATATGAATATGTGAAGTGTTTTTTTTTACTGCTATGGTGAACTGAGGGAAAATGGGGTTACGGAAGTTTCCCCTGGTTCCTGTAGCTTCGGCATCTAGCGATCGAGATGGAGCACGCTCTATCAGGCTTTAGTGCACAATGTGTATGGTCTAAATGTAAAGCAGTTAATCAGTCAAATCAACACTGTGGAGTCCTGCGTACTGTTTCTTGCGTAAAATCGTATCTACAAGCATTACTAGACAAAACTATATATATTTAGAATGAAAACTTCACTCATTACGCTCCTAATGTCTATTTTTCTGCATCATTTCCGGTTACTAAATTGTTCCAATCTACTATCCTTGACTACGGCAGATATTTAAAGAAGTATTATAGACATTCCGTTATATACATAGGTAACTAAAACTAGGTCTGTAACGTAACCTTCAAAATATTAAACTGAAATAATATATTTAAATTATACTAAAATATATTAAATACTTAATCAATGATCCCTAAAACATCGAATCGACAGCGTGACCGATATTGTGGGAAACTCCAACCCAGTATTGTTTCTGCACGCTACTGCCGCTAATTATCGTATTAACTGAAGAGCGTTTTAATTTATCTGTATAATTTATTATTTTAGCACTATTATACACATTTTACTATGTAAAAAAGCAGTATCAGGCTGTAGTAGAAGAAACCTTGAGTAAAGTTTGTTACGTATATATATATTTTCATTTTCCTACTTTTTAAATACGCGCTCCGATCTCATTTTCGACAAACTCCCACGAAATTGCGTGTTGAGCGTTGGAACTCAACACCGCGCTTTGTCTAGTTACCAGAGCGAGAAAAGGATATATTAAATAATATTAAATATTTGATTTCCCTGAGTGGGAATCGAGCCCACAACTGTCGCGTTTACAATTCTTTTGTTCTTACGCCACGACAACCTCAAAACCACAAAAGTTCTAGAAAATAAAATAAAATGGCAATTTTACCACTGTTTTCAAATATATCGATTGGACGCGTCGCTATGACAAATGCATACTCTATTGCCCCGCGAACAGATGTATACGGTTTAAAGTAGATGAGTTATGGCCTTTCTTTGAACCGAACAATGTTTGAAAACTTTTTCTCATTGAAATTTTGCAAATTTTACAATACATATTTATTTAAGTTTTAGAACATTTATTTTAGTCTTTTTTTATATTTTATTAGGTAATTTGTAAATTTGTTCCTACATGATGATATGCTAACGACATAAATAAGTTGTTACAAGAATATTAAAATTTCGACGTAGCTTGATGAGACCGTATGGTCTATTAATCAGTCTTCATTCAAATATTATACGTTTTTCAAAGAACTTATTTTTCTCAAATGCACTTCAAAAATGCTAATATTATTAGAAGTCTCTTATAATATCAGTCGTGGAGCAGGTGCACAAGCGTAGATAAAAAAGCGTGATATATTGTGGGTTCGATTCCACGCTGACGCTGACACACTGTGCCACAACGGCCTGTTTTATTTGTTTCCCATATAAATATAATAGTCACAAACAGTTTAGGCAATTTCGTAACATAATATAAATAAAGAATATAAGAAAGTATGAAAGTTCACAGAAGTAATGGAGAGATGCCAACGATTCGCCGTACATCGTGCAGTGACTCACTAATGTTGTCGTCATGCCTAAAATATATTACTATTATTAGTCATAGTGATATATTGTCCAAAATCTGCCTATAATAATATTTTTCATCTGGATGTTAAATTTATTTTCCTGCATCAGCACCTCGGCGTTAGGTTCCGCCATTCAGAACAGGTATTCAGTACAGAACAGGTATATATATATATATATATA